>JAGGAR010024179.1:0-15054 GCA_017657315.1 Termitomyces sp. K1Ag
TGTCGTATGGGATGCGCTTGTATTGAGGATGCACATCACATTTTCGTGGCCTGTCCGTTCTTCACACACTTCCGCGATGAGATGACCGCAGACATCGTAACTCGAACTACTACCCTGCTGGAAAAGCATAACATTCCCATCCCCCAACGTAACCACATCCTATCCGTAGCGAAAACTGTAGCTACGGATTCTGACTCTTGGCCACTGGGAAAATCTTACTATTACTACGGCGTTTTACCGTCGATTGACAGGATGACTACGGACTGGAACGGGCTCTTACTTTCGTCCCTTACTATAGAGAGGTTGCGGATTCAGATTGCTCATGTCTGGCACACTGCCTTTATTCATTTGGCCGGTCGTATATGGGGACAAGTACGTCGTCAACGAGCACAATTGCTTTCCTCATCCAACATTCCGAAAATTGCTATTTCTCTGCCTCACTATCTGGTATCTTCTCTTCATTCGATGCTCCATTCGCCTAAATTTATACTCACATCTTCCTGACGTATTCTTACCTCTCATTCCCCATGAGCCGATGAGGTACTATACTTATGTATAACACCTAGAATTACTTATGTAATGTAGTCGGCCAATAAATTCAATTCAATTCTGCCTCCCGTGACACCGCATCTGCATGGGAGATCTTTATAATACACCCGAAGGAAGGTGCAGAAAGCAGCGTCTATTCTATTCTCGCTGCATCCAACAAGCAATATGTGACGCTCGGAAGCAATGGAGCTTTGATCAACAACGGGGCCACTGAGTCGGATAGTGCAGGATTTAGACTCGTTTCAGCTTGATCTGCTTTACTCTATGGAATTCAGTTCCCCAAGTTGTGGCTATCATGATCTTACGGCTTAATTTAATCCTTTGGTTCACAACCTTATGGTTTCCGTCCATTTTTTGGGCTCTGTAAAGGTCGCTGAATTGGAGTCTATCTGACCAGACATCAGGTCAATTTCTTTCTGTCATTTGTTTTTTTCTGTCCAAGGAACTCGTCCTACAATCCAACTCAGCTTAGATGATGAACTTGATCTAGCGCAGCCTCTGAATGCAATTGTCCGTGGATCAAGTTACTGTTGCTGGACTAATCCACAAGCTAGGTGCAAGCGCTGGTCGCTTCTCTGGTAAAACTTTCCAATATCGAATCTTGGCTCTTGGCTCCACGCTATGAATACTGATAACATGAGGTGAAGATTCCGGGTTTCTTATATCAAGTTATATGTGTGTTCGTCGTGGTAAACTGGGCTTTCTCTCCCACCTGAGCTCGGAATGGTAAAGAATATTCTTTTTGGGACAATGAAGTGCCACGCGTTGCTTGTCTCAACACAAGAAAACACAGTGATCTGTCGTTCCTTCCAAAAACATGCCAGGCCGGTTTTCTGAGGGTTGGCCCAGTTGTTAAGTGGAGGTTGGTCAGGCGTTGCCCAATAACCCTGTTGCACTCTTCACCTTGTCTAATATTGGTGCCCTCAATGTGAACAAGACAGCTATGTTGACCAGGTTAAACAAATCAGGGTCTTGGGCATCATGGCTTTCTTTGATGAGGACAAGATCAATTGGAAGGTTATCATCGTCGCTGTTCTGGACTCTCTTGCACCCAAGCTCAATGATATTGAGGATGTCAAGCCTCATCTTCCTGGTTTGATTAGGGTGATCAATGAACGATTCAGGTATCTGAGTTGTTCTGTATTCTCTTTGTATTGAGTCTGAAAACTTGTTCCAGGATCTACCAGATTTCTGGAGGAAAGTCTGAAAACACTTTCACGACACTATACCCAGTAAGTTGACTTTGCACCGATCAAATCCAAACTACAGCTCATGAAACAGAACAACCTTGCAACGATCAAGACAGAGAACGATCAACTGGTTGCAGATATCAAGGAGCTGAAGCAGAGATTGCGTGAGGAGATCACCTGCACACAAGCTGGTGTGTGCCTCAATCTCAATCTCAAGGAAGGGTGCATACAGCCGTCATCAGGAACTCAAGATAAAGGAGGTTGACACACACATTAAGCAGGTGATTGCTTGATTACACACTGTCATCCAAGCTTCCAAGGTGAGTTGCATCATATCTTCACCTTTCACAGTCAAACCGTGCATTCCGCAATAACATCGTCTTTCAGCCTTTCCTCCAATACTTCGAGCCGAGAAGCAGATATACCACCATAATCTGGACAACCCACATCAGCACGACTACCATCTATGTTACACAACGAGTCAAACCTTTCATGTTCCGGAGTGAGAAACCCTCACGCCTCAGACAATACGGAGCACCGTTGATATAGACGACTGGCTCCACTCGTTGGGTTAACCAAACAAGACGGGGGGCAAACGGATGGGCTTCTTTGACAATGTCCACCACTTCATCAATCGCTGCCATCGTCGGTTGCCCAAGGGCAAAAATATTCGTATTGGGGATGGAACGAAAGTTGATAGCACCCCTTACATCATGCTCAACGTGAGTTGATTCGCGTAACCATTGGTCTGACTTGAGCAAAGTACTAGGATATATGAAATGATTGAAATCTAGATGGATGTCCAAGAAATAACAATGTAAAAGGTGAAAAATGTCCAAAAGTTACCTCTAAGCCTTCATCAATGACTCAGCCATTGACATCAACAACCCTCGAAGCTTTGAGATCTCCTTCGCCTCTGCAAGAGCTGTTTGCACATGCTGGTATTCCTCTTCCTTCACCCTCAAGCGTCGTGATAACTCGATATTCTCTTGCCTCTCTCGACTAATTCCCTCGTAAACCTTCTTTGACTCTTTTAACTCTAACGCCAATGCTTCTTTCCGTCCTTTCTCCAGTTCGTACTCTTCTTTGAGCTTTGCGAGATGTTGGTGAATTGCTTCGTAGCTCTGAGAGAAGCTGCCGACAGGTGGGCGGTGGTCAGGCTTCTGATAAATGGCGCCCACAGGATCTTGCGCGCGAGAGACTCTCAGGCCCGAGGCTGCAGGCATGTCTACTGAGGTTGGAGGCTGATTTCTGCTGAGTTCGATTAGTGTGCATACTATACCACACATGATCTAGACTTTGCGTACTCATCTGCCACCTTTACATTCTCTGCTTTAGGGTGCGTAGTAGATGGCAAAGGTGCGCGTTTGACATTGTCAGCTTGAGCAGTTGGATCCATGTGACAGTTGAGCACAACTTGCAAGTCTGAGTTTGAGTTGTTTTATCGCATTGCATTTGTAACAATTCTTTGTGTTTGCTGTCATTTGATGCTACTAACATCCAGATAAGATCCTAGGTTGTCAAGCAACTTCCATACTGGAGCTTATTGAAGCTCAGCAACATCCAACATATTCTAAGTCTCGTGAGCATACTAAAGGTAACAATGGCATCTCGACTTGCTCTCCTCATCGTCCTCTTCGCTACAGCAGCCCACATCCATGACAATGGTTTCGGTGACTGTGGACACGTCTATGTCCCTTGCCTCAGACAACATGCTCTCATATCTACACTTCATATCGAGCGACGTCCTTTGGTTTAATGGCTGTGTACCAGGGAAGAGCAGCACACTCTTCGGCGCGCGTGTTGGGATCTTTTTACTTGGAATTGTGGAGCATGGGTTCTGCTCTGCACGCGGGGATGGAATTGGCCGTTGCGAGGGATGTCCAAATGGTTAAGAAAGTTCCAAGAGAGAACAAGACAAAAAAATGTAACGAGTGTCAGTTGCTCACGGATGTCTTCATGCTTGGGCATGATTGATGCTTCATGGGGCACAAGTGATGATTGCAATCTTGCTATTGGTGTTGGCAAGATGATGCACGGACACTTTGCCGATACTGCGTATCTCCTGTTTGATCACGTCTCCACAATAATCCGAACATGCTTCCAAAGCTGTCTTTCTGTCTTTCTTGTTAGTTCTGCTAAGGGTAATTATATAGAATCCATTCGAGATTCTGGCGCTATCTCTCTCTCTTTCCAAGTTTAGCTCAATGAACCCTTTGTTATCTTGAAAATCGAAACGACTCAAAATTATATATTATGGTAAAACAATGACTTGAGAACTGTCTTTGATACAAGCTGAGGTTAATCTAAGCAAAAGTAATGAATACATGCAATCATCTAGAGATGCTAAATACGCACGACAAGGAGACATAAGATTTGCTTAAGATGATTCCCAGAGTTCCGGCGAGAAATAGCTTGTGACTTCCCACTCAAAATTTTTTTTCAGGGCAAAAGTCACGTAGGTGTAAATTCCAGTTGTTTCTTGGAGATGGCGGTGATTGCTAGAGTCCAGATGTCAGATGGATCCAATAGAATGGCACTCCTGTAACTCACTATGCAGCAGAAACCTCCTTTGCCACCCAACCATCCTGCCGACCTCCACACCCATCGATGGCGTAGAACTTTTCCAGGGCTTCGGCGATCACCAAGTCATTTGCACAATACCGTCTGATATTGAGATCAGTTAATAACCTCGGAGGCAATAGCTATGAGACACAAACGAGACGGGTAGATACACCTTTGGGAGAATCATCTCGCTACCTAGAACTAGAGAATAATAATACAAAAGGCCTCCAGTAGGGTGGTCAGCACATCGACGATGGCAACCGTCCTCATTCACATGGTGTAGTCTGAGGCCTTCGTCAAGATTGCGATTGCTCTGAGAAGGCGCGAATGGAAATAAAAAATTCCAGAGCATCTCCAGACGCTCCAGAACATGGTTCATTTCCGGGTAATTGAGTCTCCCAGCAAGTGTAAATGCATGCCTCGCATCACCCCAGGAGGTTCCGTGCGACGGGCGACAGTACATCTGAGAAACAAATGATCAGAATGCCGATAACGAAATTATTTCTGATTACCTTGAAGCGGTTCACTTCATGGGACACACAATCCATTGAGAGAATCTGTAATCGAGGTTTGAAAGGCATTTCTGACTCCTCTGCACATATGATATCATCGTGTTGAGTGATTTTATTAATGCTGGATTGAGCATTATAAGGAGGGAACTCAATGGATTGAAGTCAACATCCCAAAGTCGCATTACTGAGACTCTATGAGAGACCGCTCAGTCCAAAGGTGGGCAGGGACAGGGAATATAATATGTTTTGAGTAAAATCTTTCCTGATCGTAAAAAGTCAAATCCTTCGAAATCCTAGGATCAGTGGAAGTCACTGTCAGGGTAGAAAGCGTGCTCACCAACAAAGAAGCGTTTCAGGGTGTCATCATCATCTCCTCCAGAATAAAGGAATTGTTCCGTGGCCATCGACCAGTCCAGCATACCCTCATTGCATTTCACGAGGCCAAGGCTGCCTTCCGGGGACGTGAGATATTTGAGAATTTCAATTCCTCGCAAAAGTCTTCCAGAACGTGGATCTCTGAAAACAACATCAGTGCCAACAACCAATCCAGTTTTTGTATCGACGTACGTGGGCTCAATAGCGAGTCTCACCTGTCGACATGTGTTGCCGTCTGCGGATTTGACATTACTGGGAATCACCCAGCTTAATTCCCCTGGACTTCCGTCAAACGTCATATAGGATCCAGGGCCATTAGGTTTGAGGGGACCCATCATTCCGAGCACGCGTGCATAGACGAAGGTGAGAAAGAGTATTTGTGAGGCAATTGGGAACTCTGCGATGTCCAGCATCGAAGCAAAAGGCTTCCCAAACTTGCACCAGAAGTACATGGACTGAGTGGACTGGTCCGGGAGTATCTATACAAAGATTAACTAAAGGTACAGCCAAGGTCCATGAAAAAGCTCACTTTGGTAAGTTCATCATAGATCAGAAGTTCAGTGACTTCATTGTCGTTCACCAGAGCTGGTGGCTTGAATTTGAAGTCTGAACCCAAGACTGAAGACGCGGCTGTTTTGACAGAGTGATGATCACATTCTAATTTTACGTGCAAAGTCGAAGTCTTTTTACGAAGACTGACTTGTGCTGTAGAATGGTTGTCAGCAATGATGATGAAGTTAGATAGGTTTGTGTACCGAAGAAGCGTGGATCATTGACGAGAGATTCCAAGTAAGAAGAGATGGTCATCTTGAAGACGTGAGGAAATTGAGGATGTTCAGAGTCGTGTTGCGAGTATGCTTTTAAACATCTCCGCAAGGATATATCTATTCTCCGCTCACATAAATCGTTTCAGCTCATGGCATATTCCCAGATACTGCTTGTATGCACCAGGGAACAGGTCCAAGAGAATGTTGCCATGCATGAGGACGGCGCAGAAGCACAATTTCACAAGGCAATCCGGTTGCCTGCCGGATTGACATTGGATTACAGAATATAGGACGAGATCTTGCTACACAACCGAGTCATTCGCCACCTGAGGGTAGAATGAGAACGGAAGATTGCCGAGCTAAACTAGGTTCAAATTCGCGAAAGAAATGCTCAAACCTATTAACGTAGTGAAGCTTCTCCTTCTTAATCAAGACCAGGGTTCATAGTGACCATAATCGGCGGTCATTTACATGTCCAATCTGTCATACACTTCTCAAAGGAAAATGGTCGATTAACCGTTATATCAGAGGATAGTTAATGTGGAACCTGACAGAATTAACCTTTCCAGCCTGGTATCTCCATAGAAGAGATCAAATCGAATAGTGTTGCGTCCCATAGTACAATGCCCGTGAAAGGCTGTCAATAACCAGCCTCACTATGACCTCAACAGACAAGACAAAATCCACTTTGTTTGCTCGTAAGTAAGATCTAAGTAGTGATCTAGGAATATAATAACTCACCTTCGTTTGCTCGTAAGTAAGATAAGCAAACGAAGGTGAAAACAAAAACTTCTTGAGGCGGCGCTCACGTGAGTGTGCCGCAATGTGCCGCTACTGTGACGTAAATGTGAGATTTGCGTCTCCAAGCGTCGTAACTTGCAGCCGGCAAGCTTACACCCCTCCCCCCTCTGAGAACTTGCTGCCATGTCATCAGCTCGCCCCGTCTCTCGCCTCCCACCTATCCAGAGCCGCACAGTCCTTCAATTCGGAATACGGCAACCACTCGTCGTGTTCTGGTGGGAAACCCACCCATCGTACCAAATACTGTCGACCCCGTCCTCGTCTACATTCATCAATTATTTCGTCGATGACGTGGTGATCAGTGGCCCCGTCCTCCCAACCGGAAGTGCCTTTCTTACAATCTCGGCAACTTGTCGTTTTCCGATGCTTTCGAGAAGTACCGTGATCGCGGGTATGATATTCGTCTTTCACCACAGGAGTGGGATCATGGCGTTGAGGGTGCTGAAGGCACGGAAGTCAGTATGAAGAGCACACGTCTATTCTGTTCAATGTTCTTGAGACACACTCCTTTGCCTGCCTCTTGTTACTATGAACGCCCCGACAGGTATCCTTCCTGCAAGTGTGCCTGGAGGTGGGTTCCTGTTTGCGTTCGCCGAGTGCTTTGCCTCACTACGAACTGGTGGTTAATAGGTACGCAGTTGGGAGGACTAAAGTTGAAGAGGGGGAGGAAATAAGTAAATATCATACGTCTAGGGCTTGAAAGTGCTCAGGGCTTGATGGGCGAAGCGAACTCCAGTCGGTGCCTTGGGACATCTTTGAACACATACTCAAGATGCTGAGCTTGCAAGATCGACAAAAGCTGAGCATGACTTGCCGGGATCTGAGGAAGACGCTGCACGAATATAATGCTGGTTTAATTACAACACTGTTGAAGACATGGGCTACGACGTGCAAGACCTCCTGGACATCTTGGACAACACGCGGAGCTTGATTTCTGGTTCTGTCGTGCTGAGGGCACTGAATCCGGACTATTTCTCTGTGAACGACTTAGACTTCAACTGTGGGAGGGATATGAGAGACAGGCTCGTCTCGTGCTTGGGGGCCAAGTGGGGGCTCATTGTGACCGACGAGTCGGTTTCCACCGCCTATGAACGTCTTCATGGGGTCAAGAAGGTTCTGCACATGGTGGGACTTGGTAAAACGGTAAACATAGTCATCTCGGAGTCGAAGAGCCATTCTTCCGCAGTGATGAACTACATGTCGGCGACGGAAATCTATTGCGCCTACCCGGAATTAACGTTCAGTTATCGCAATGTGATGAATATGAGGATGGTTTACCAAGGTCAATTTACGGAGGGACTCGGAGTTTGCAAGTACGACGTTCGTGGTTATGACTGGGCGGCGGTGTTGGGCGAGTGGGAGGACTTTGACGGACACGAGTGTGGATTGCATAAGTATTGCCCGTTCACGATGTGCTGGCCACACGATGGAGGGGGATTCCGGTACTACCTACATGGTTTGAGGGAGTGTCCATGGAAATATGCAAAGTTGCCAGACGTCGATCGCTTGGCGTGGCGGTTGCATAGTGTAGTGACCAGTACTTTGATTACGATTGCAATGTTTGTTGAATGTGAATACGTTGTGTTTCCGCTGAATTAGAGTAGCGGGCTCTGCGCCTGCAAGGTGCCCTGTGGGGTTATACCACTGTGGAGAGGCTCAGCGTATTCGCGCGGTAGCAACGGGTCACATTCCCGTCTCGGCTTTTCCTGATCCTGTCTTGCTTACTGTCCACCCCTCCGCAAATGCCGTTATCGAAGGCAAATTGTTCCCTGCCTCCCTCCTGCTATAGTTTCCTCTCTCCTGCATTTTGTTATTTATTCCTTCTCGATGTGACCCCTTCTGATCAGGAACTTACCGTTACCGTCGCCAAAAATTTAATAGTTTTCTGCAGTGGCGCCGGTAGAAGATGGCGGTGTCCTGAGTCTGTTCCACAACTCAGAAAGCAAACCTTGTATTTTCTCATGATTTACAGGACCTTGGGTATCTTTTGAGCCTAGCCACTCAAAGCCAGAACATGTATCCACACTAAACTGATGACAGAATTTCGATTGACAAAAACATCACAAGCAGCCAGTCTTGCAGGTGCAAATGGTGCAAGTACGACAGAAGACCAATGTATCTGAATTATTCAGGACTTCCGAAGACCGAAGTACATAGTATGTGAGATGTTATGGAAATTCAAAAATCGCTACACGCACCGTGTTTGTAGATCGTCCATTCGGGTAAATGAAAGATTTCGACGCTGGCAATTAATTAGAGAAATGAATCTTACAAGCATATTTGGTGTGAAGTATTTGAAAGTAAATGTAATTTTAGTGCATAGATACTAGACAGGACCAGAACAAGAAAGTCCGATTCAATTTCATGATAGGAGAAGGTGTCGGAAGAGTGGCGCTGAACAAATTCAACTTGGGAGGTCGTCGAGATCCCTCAGATCCCGCATCTTTTCCCTCAGATCTCGAATCCCAAATCTTTTCCCCCAATCTTCTTCCGGTCTTGGCAGGTCTCGGCAGATGCATTGAAGTTCAAACTCCGTACCAAATCGAAGGAGCGAGACTTGTTACTACTAAGCTTGTCTTGAAACCGCTTATATATCACCTCTATGTCGGAATTTGTTACATCCCAGGACACGTGCACCGCAAGTCTAGTAACCCGTCTAGCTGGACCTTCCACTGGTAAAGCTGGGTAAGGGTGAGTAAGTACTGTGCCCGTCCAACCTTCCGCAAGACATTCATGATCATCACTAACCTCACATTTATGCCAGTGGATCGGGCCTGGTCTAGATATCATCAATTCCACCCGAATGTGTTGACTCGCTCATCGACGATCAGCTCCTTCAAAATCTCACTCGTGTTGTTGATCTCCCGCCTCATATCCAGAAACATTATTTCCGTCCTGGCCTCGATTATCCTTGCCTTGCCGCGCACTATAACCACCGGTGGCAGTGCATCCCAGAGCTTTTGATCACTGGAGTTGGGAAGGCTGCTTTCCAAGATAACGTCACGCCCGCAAAGAACTTGAAGCCAACGTACAGATATCGTACAAGGGCCCGATATTCAGTGCGTGTCTTCCAATTTCAAAAACACCCCGTCTTACCTATTGTGGGACTCAAGCTCACCAACCACACGCTTGGCGTCGCTTTCTTTGCGCGACGAGTTATTCCATACATCCATCCTTCGCCCAGGGTTACTCAAACCTCCCTCACAGCGACTATATCGCCTTCTGAGGTCTTCTCGGCCTCGTCAAAAAAGTCATCTCCCGCTAACAAATGCCCCCGCTTCTCAACGCCCCCGTGAGCGCAGGCAATCTCAAACATCCCATCGTCTCATACCACATCTCGTGTCTTGCAGACGGTAAGGACAATATCTACGGTGAACTCACACTCTGTGCGCTCAATCCCGCAAAATACGATCCCAAGATGTTCGTCCGCGTGCCAAATGTTAGCCCCGTTTAGGTTTTGGGAAGCAAAGCTGCAAGATGTTATCATGAATGAGAAATTGCGATGGGCGAACCGAACGGTAATTTTTGATATTGGCCTGTACGAAGGGTATTTTGACGGGGATGCTGGGTGAGGACCTAACGAGTGGTTGGTAAGTGCCTTTCTCTCTTTTTCCTCTTCGGTTTCGGATGACTGACGAACGGTTTGTGGATTACAGGTCGGTGATGTGTTTTAAAGAGTGTATATGACCACCAATGAAGAGACTAATAAGGCGGGTGATCTTCCGATGTCAATATTACCAGAAGCTTGTAAGTACAGTCCACGAATGGTGAATGCATTTTTAGCACGCCTTACTCGTCTGTTGCACATCTCATTTCCTTCTCCTGATTGTAATCGCCGGGATCATAACGAAGACCGTTGCAACCCCTGTCTATCACCAGGATTAATCATGAGCCTCAGGTGGAGCATGGATCGACGCCTTGGAAACGGAGTTCGGATCTCTTGACTTGGAGTTCATCATCAAGATTGTTGCTGAATATCCGCAGTATATGGAATGTTTTCAACTTCATTATAATCAGCATCCTTGTCAACATGACCAAGGGCTTCATCTCTATCGGTGACATGAGCCGATTTACTAGAACACTGAAGGCGTTGAGAGAAAACGAGAAATGTGTTCCAGTCATTGATCATCCTCTCTGGTGCAGTTCGAATATCTGATGCCGCTATACTCGCTATCCTCTGTATAATTCTATACACTGTCTGGGGTCTGATGTCTTCCTTCACAGGAAAGATGAATGTCTGCAACGGTATTGATATGACCGGTATCGTAGGCCGTATTGGTGAATATCAAAACGCAGTTTGGGGTGTTTCCTTTGGATGTCCAGTTCCTCATATTTGGGACAACTCTCTCTGGAAAGTTGGGTTGACGCCATTGCTACCTGCATAACTGGCAACTCGCAGTTCAACGAGCCGTTTTTCGTAATCCCACTGGAGAGGTGAGTTTCTCTAGCCGTGTTCTATCGTCAACCCTATCTGATGAAGAATCGAAGATCTCATGCAAGAAGCATTGAACGAGAAAACATGTAACTTATTGATGGACTACTGGGACAGCGCAACTGATGGAAAGTTAATTTCTAGACCCAGATAAATTTGATGACGCGACAAAAGCGCAATCATCCGATTCATCATCCTCAGAGACATATGGTTTTGTCATTGTTGACCTGGCCCGAGGATAAAATCTCAAGGTAAATGTAACATCAACCACTCCTTACCTGCCTGCTTGCGCCCATTTTGCTCGGTTCTCTGCAAATCTTCTTTCACGGCGAGGATCGTTCTTGATATTCTTGATGACGTTGGAGATTTCTTGATAAACTTTTCGATATCGATCACCCGTAAATGCTATTCGGACTTTATCACCATTCTTCATCTCTTCAATGCAGTTATGGATCTGTTCAATGAAATTGAGTCAAACTCCCATCTGGTGATGAAGCAGATTTACGGATGTAAGTAACAATGCGATTGCTGGGTCAGGAACAAGATTTCCAAAGTCATCATGAAAGGTGCGCGCAAGACTTGCTGGACGCCTGTAGTAGAAAGTGACAATAAGCTCTTCGATACATGGGTTTGACAGGTCATTGATCGCGTCGCCATCACTCTACAAGGTGGTCACTGGAATGTATCAGGAAGCACAGTAACTCATGCACCATATTGTTGGTACTACAAGTACTGCTTGTTTTCAAGGAGGTCTTGAACGTATGAAGCAACTTCACTGGCACTGAACTTCATTCGATCCAATTTGGGAAACCAATCCTTCAATCTTGATGAACATGTCTTTTTCATAGCGTATCGGAACTTAGAATGTTCGCCAAAGATCTTCAGGATTTGTTTGTATACAGCAATGAAATGAAGATGGAGGGCACCGACCTGGTCACGGACCCATTCAAAATCATATTTTTGACCCTCGAACAGGGCTCGTAAATCAGCAATGGTGTTGTACCCTGTGTGGCCATAGAATCATTTTAAGAAGAACTGACCGACTTTGGACTTACCATGATCAAAAATACTATGCATTTGCTTCAACATGATCTCGTCCACCTTAACTATATGGACAGACTTTGACGGGAAAGGGTACTTTAATGCAACCAGCCGCAACCAATCGTTCTGGGATTCACGGATTTGTGCTTGCATATTTGGTGGATAATTCCCTAACGTCATTTTTTTCTGCTTCGACGACTTTGAACCCAGTTGGGGCATGTTTGGCTCTATCGATGTAGACGTTGACGCTTCCAGCATCGACGAGTCAGCCTCTCCAGTGGTTCCATTTTCTTTAGCAAACTAGTAGATTGGAGTATCATTAGCATCCTCAATTGAGGACTTCAGAGTTTCACTAACTTCAGTGTTTGTTGGGGCTTCATCTAAGTCGCCATCAACAGCTTTCATTTTCTTCTGTCCTGATGATATCGAACCTGACTTAGGCATATTTGATTCCGAGTCCGCCCATGTTGGCGTTTCTAGTGCCAATGATTCAGTTTGGTTCCCCTCAGCAGACTGAATAAAGGCATCAGTAGCATCACCAGTTGAGGATTCAGAGTTCCACGAACACTGGAATTCAATTTCTGGGCTTCTCTTTCACAGTCGTTATTAGCAGACACCGCGCCTTTTTGCGGAGGTGGCATAGGAGTGAATGACAATGTGGTGTCGGCATGCCAGGTATTTGATAGCGTAGACTCGGACCAGGCCGTCATCCCAGTGCTGTCGAAATTGACATCAACGTCTTGAAACAGGTAATTCCAAGGTGCTTGAGGACTTTCAGATTCTACTGCTTGGCTTGTTCCCTCATAGGTAAAACCGGTTCGTTGTGAAGCGTGGGTGATATTCTTATTGAAGCCCCCCATAGTGATATCAGCAGAACCTACACTCGTGGTGAAGTCCGAATCACGGATATCCGATAGCGGTGCACGGTCATGGCGAAAGAAGATTGGAGGAACTTTGTCTCGCAGCATGCTAGTGGATGGCTGGTCGCTTTGAAAAGAATAATCGGGATCTTGCCGTGGACGTTTGCATGCCTAGAATCGTTAGGTCAAGTGAGTCGTCAAAAGTTGTAAAAGATGGGAAGTCTGTTACCCTAATGAGTTCAACAGCATGCCTCTTGCTACTTAGTAAGTTCTCAGTGTTAGAGAACGAGATAAGATATACTGATGAGATCAACGATAAGAGAGATGAGGGCGATGAGAGAGCAGAGGAAGACTTAGAGGTCGAACAAATACAGAGAAGAACACTGTGTTGACGCTACGAACATACAGGTTGAGTAAACTAAGTTTAAATAGTCCGCAATGTCTAGTAAGATACGAAATAAGTAAGACGAGACTCGAGAATGACTAAATATGAGTCAGGGATCGAGGGTAAGTCTTGAGAATCGTGACGAGATGGTGACGAAAAGAAGACGGGAGAACGAGAGGGAATGATGGAGCGTTGAGACAGGGTGTTGAGGGATGGATGTTGAGATATCGAGAGAGTAGACGAGGCTCGGAATCGGAGATCGGAAAGGACTTGGCGAGGAAATCATGACAGTACCCCTTCTTTTAGGACAGAGCTTGCATAGTCTTTGGACTTGGGAGGACGAGCTATGCGACCAGAACGGGTCGTAGTTTGTGACGGGGGTTCGTAGGTGCGGGAGCGAAGCTGAGGTGCAGGGGATGAAGAGCGTGGACGTAAGGGTTGGTGAGGAAGGGTCGGAATGCTTGACAGGGAAGTGATGGGATCGCGGACCAGAGTCTCGAGATGGAAACGAGGTGGATGAGGGAAACGAGGATGGCGGCGGTGGAACTGTTCGAGTTTTTCGTAGAGGTTGGTAGGAATTTCAGAGTAGGGAATCCAAGAGTCCTCGGAATCTGGAGTATCTTGCCAGTGGACTAAGTAATCAAATCGACGACCAATTTTGCGTGAGTTGATGAAGGAAGAGATGTCGCGAGGATGGTCAGGCACGATTTCTGGAGGCGTGATCGAAGAGGTGGGCGAACGATCAGGGATAGTGGACGGAGGTATATAGGGTTCGAGGAGGGACGCGTGGAAAACAGGGTGAATGCGAGCGAGTGAACGAGGGAGTTGGAGAAGGTAAGTAAGGGGACCGTGGGCTTCAAGGATTTTGAAAGGACCAAGCCGTCGGTAGTCGAGCTTATCAGAGGGTCGGGTGGTCTTGACGTTACGTCGTAGGAGCCAAACGAAGTCACCAGGCTTGAAATCGGGTTGAGGCTGATGGTGGGCGTTATAGTATTTGGCCATGTAATCATTAGCATGCGCCAATTCGGCTCGAAGTTCGTGTTGAATGATGTGTAGGCGTTCGACGAGATCAGAGGCGGCCGGGTTAGTGGTACGTTCAGTGAGGCTGATTTCGAAGTCAGGGTGGTAACCGAGATTGGCGTAGAAGGGTGATTGTTGAGTGGAAGAGTTAACGGAGTTATTGAATGAGAATTCGGCGAGGGCAAGATAGTCGGACCAATCATCTTGCTGGTATGCTGTGTAAGCGCGTAGATAGGTCTCGAGTGTCTGGTTTGTGCGCTCCGTGAGGCCGTCAGTCTGTGGGTGGTAGGCTGTTGAGGGAGTCATCTTGGTGCCACAGAGGGACATAAGATGTTTGAGGAAGGAGGATATGAATACAGAGCCGCGGTCGGAGACAATGGAGTGGGGAAAGCCGTGGTGACGAAAAACGCGATCGAGGTAGAGTTGGGCGAGTTCGGGAGCCGTAACAGATTCGTTGATAGGAATGAAATGGGCGGCGCGTGTCATGCGGTCGCAGACTACCCATATGGAGTCAAAGCCGTGTGACAGGGGAAGCTTGGTGATGAAGTCCATTGAGA
>JAGGAR010024180.1:0-15039 GCA_017657315.1 Termitomyces sp. K1Ag
ATAGGGAATCCCCAGACTTGTTCTCTTTGGATCTCCCTCTGCCAGGTGTGTAGTTATGCTTGTAGACACTGTACTGTGCTGAATATACTTTGGATCTCCCTCTGCCAGCTGTGTGATTGAGCCATAGCCTCCAGAGGTTGCCCTTACAGAGAGCTTTAAAACCACCAAAGAAACCTAACTCAACCATAAGACCACCAGTTGCAATGGGAGACATACAGAACAGAGGGCAAAAAGTGCCCCTCACAACCAGCCATGATGTGCCAAAATTTGAGCACATGCAACCTAAAGAAGTGAGGAGATTTGTAAAAATAATGGAAAATTTGTCTACCATGTGTGGCATCAGCAGCTCTTGGGAAAGGAAAGACTGTATCTTGGACTATGTAGATGCCAGAACCAAAAAAGAATGGCATGGGTTCAAGGCTTTCAAGGGCAATGAAAGCTGGGCAACCTTTGTAAAAGAAGTCTATGAGTCCTACCTGGAGGCAGCTGAGGATGTCAGGAGAATTGGTGAGCTTGATAAGATCTGTAAAGAGCACACTAGGCTCAGCATAGGAGATGTAAAGGCTGTCCACTCACTGATCTGACAGTTCCATGCAGAGGCAGAAAAGTTAAAAGAAGGAATCTGTGGGAATGGGATGTTAGTACAAAAGTTCATGACCTGCTTGACACCAGTGTTTGAAGAGCTAGTCCTGGCCAAAGCCTTGCAAAAACATGGTCACTATACTGAACAGGATTGCCATGTCAATAATCAGTATGAGCTTGATGAGCTCATCAACGTAATCAGGTCAATCCTTAAAGACACTCCCAGTAGCAGGCGCATGAGGTATGGGGGATATGAAGAAGCTATGGAGCCTAGTACAAAGGCCAAAATCAAGAGGGAAAGTGCTGAGACGGAGAAAAAGCTGGTGAACCTGCAAGATACTGTGCTTGCAATGGGTAAAGAATTCAAAAGCCACTCACAATCAGTGCAGCAGGAAATGCAGGTGATGGCACAGCTCCTGAGTACAAATAAAAATAGTAATAACTCAATGCTGACCTTGCATTCATCCTACAGTAATATGGGACAAGGAGGATTTGGAGGCAGATGCTTTCACTGTTGGGAGCTGAGCCACTGGCACTACAACTGTCAGCATCTTAAGAAACAAGTTGCGGATGGCAAACTCATCTTAGTGGATGGGAAACCCTGCATGAAGAATGGGGATTCCATGCCACAGGAACCTCTAGCCATATTGCCAAAGGACTGCATTGAGCTTGTAGCCAATCAGGAAATAGATGCATTCTATAATTGGAATGTCTGAGCCAGGCTGGGTTAGTAAATAGAGTAGAAGACATACCCATCTATTTGATGTTCACTAATTCTATGCAGGATTTGACGGACAACATGATAGAGTGGCTCACACAGGAGCAGCAAGAGGTAAAGGCAGAATTTGAGAGGAAGATGGAGGAGTTATATATGTGACATTTGTAATACATGGAGCAATGCAAACCAGGACAAAGTACAGAGGCATAATCAGAAGGGTTTCTACATGCCTCAATGAGGGCAGCAGGAAAAGAAGAGAACACACCATCAGAGCCTGTGGTGGTGCTGCCACCAGAGAGAATTCTAAACAAACCTGCTGGACAGGGAGTAGGCAAGGGTTTGGAAGGAAAGAATAAACCATTGGACTTACCATTTGAACAAGTACTGGCCATGAATGGGAGTTGGTCAAATGGATTAAAAAGGTTCAAAAAGAGAGGAGCCACACAGGTGGTGGAACAAGTATTGAAAACCTCGGTGATGGTGGAAATGTGGGACCTGCTGGCCATCCCTGGAGTCATGAAGAGTTAGAAAGAACGATGAATAAAAGAGATAGGAGCCAAAGCAAACCAATGGCACAGGTAGTGGTACAGCAGCAAACCATGAAACCTAAAGAACCAGATAAGAGGAGCAAGGAGTTTGTGGACATTGATGACCTATCCCAGCTCACATACCTGATTTCTGATGGAAGTGAAGACAGTGTACCAAAAGGGGCCATTGTCCACCAGGATTGCATAGTCACATTCCTAGACAAGTTGCTGCCAGGAGAAAAACCTATGGTGGTCTATGTGGCCAGAGACTTACAGGTGTTGAGATCATTGAATCCAGTGGTCAATAGTCAGGGGAGAGTAGAGGTGATTCTGGATAGCAGGTCACAGATAGTTTGTGTGGCATTTGATAAAGCTCAGAGTATGGAGCTTACCTGGGATCCAGATGTATGGTTGCACATGGAGAATGCAAACCAGCAAGTTAATGAGTCTGTTGGACTGGCATGTAATGTACCCTTCCAATTTGGAGAAGGGTTCACAAGTTACCTGCAAGTCCACGTATTTATGGAGATGGCTTATCCGATTCTGTTGGGGCGGCTGTTCAACACCTTGACAGAAAGCAACATACAAAATCTAAAGGACAGACAAGCCATTATAACCATCTGTGACCCAAATATGGGAAAATCCATGGTGCTACCTATGTTTAAAAAAGGAAAGGTGGAAAAGAAAGAAGTGGAGAAGATGGAGGAGGTAAAAACCTAAGCCTTAAGGAGTTGATCCCCAATCAAGGAGAGGCAGCAGTAATAATTGAGGGGAGTCCTGAGGAAGGGTACTGGATTGTGGGGTATAGTGTGAGGGAGGGGAAGTTTGAGGAGATGGAGTTATGAGATACTTACCTGGTCATGTACCAGGCCACAGGTTGAGTAGGAGAGAATTCTGGGAAGTTGCTGTCTGCATACTTAGGTGGAGAACTAGGGTATTTGCTGCATGAGTTGAAGGGAGCAGGACAGAGAAAAGACACTGTACCAAATGTGAAGGTGTTTGTGAGCAGGAAGTATAAACTGGGTAGCTGAAAAGGTATGGCTGGTATTAGGAACTACACCAGAAGAATTCAGGATAGAAAGGAGTATTACAGGTAATCTGTTAGAGAGAATGCCGGAATTAGATTCTAACCCACCTGAATTCAAGCTGACAGGACAGTATAAGGAGGAGTGTAAAAAGATCATTGACAAGGCCCACAACAGAAATTTCTTATGGCCTGAAGAGAGGAAGCTGGTACATCATGTAATGATGCAGCAGAATGAGGCTTTTGCATGGAATGATGAACAGAAAAGAAAGTTCAAGAAGGAATATTTCCCATCTGTGGTTATGCCAGTAATATTGCACTAGCCATGAGTAATGAAAAATTGTCCAATTCCGCTGGGACAGTATGACAATCTATGTGGAGAAATAAAAAGGAAGATCAATGCTGGAGTATATGAGAGGTCAAACTCATCTAATCAATCACAGTGGTTTGCTGTCTCAAAAAAGGATGAGAAGAGTCTGCAAATTGTACATAGTTTAGAACTACTAAACAAAATAACAATTGCTCACTCAGGCTTACCACCAGCGATGGAAGAACTTGCCAATCATTTTGTGGGGTGAGTCTGCAGGGGAATGGTTCAACTTGTACATCAGGTATGATGAAAGGGATCTGGATCCAAAATTGCAGGATTACACTGCGTTTCAAACACCATTTGGGGCCTTCAGACTAGTAATGTTGCCTATGGGATGGACTAACTCAGTCCCGATATTTCATGATGATGTGACATATATCTTACAAGACAAGATTCCTCACATTACATGACCATACATAGACAATGTGCAGGTACAGGACCTTGAATTGCAATATGAGAAGAAGGACAAGAGCTATGAGACCATTCCCAAGAACACTGGGATTCAACAATTTATGTGGGAGCACCTACAAAACATTAACCGAGTTTTACAAAGGATTGAATACACAGGAGGTACCTTCTTGGGAATGAAATTGGTGTTGTATGCAGAGGACATAATGGTGGTGGGGCATCTATGCACTTATGAGGGCAGGAAACCAGAGACCAAAAGATGAGGCAGAAAGAAGCAATGAGCTTGATGAAGAAAGCTTTAGCAGAAAGTGAGGCCTTAAGGCCAATCAACTATGGGTCAAATGAAGCAGTGGTATTGGCTGTGGACACATCATGGATGGCAGTGGGGTTCAGCAACCTGGGGATCAGTCCGAATGCCACAATTATGTGATGGGTGGAGGAAATCTTGATGTTCCATTTTGTGTTGAGACATGTGCCTGGGAAAACATTCAGCATAGATGGGTTGTCATGCTGGCTAGCACAGCCAGACAATGAAACGTTTGAGGAGGTTGATCCAGAGTTAATTGACAACCCTAAGGCAATGACATTTAAATATCCAGATGAGATCACAGACATCATGCTGCTAGAGCTTGGGGACTTCATCAATGAGATTGATACACATGGGGGATATCTCCAGGGGGTAGCCAAGGTGCCTGGAAATATCAAACAAGAATTGACAGCAGCATGGGAGGTGGAGGCAGAAATGAGAGCTGGAGTGTTGAAAGGAGTTAGAGGTGGAAGGATTGGAGGTCTGAGCCTGGTGGCAGTGTTGATGATGACAACAAAACTACTGCTGAAAGAGGGATCAGCAGAAGTAAATAATGAAGGCTATGATTAGGCACACCATAGTGAGAAAGCCAAGAGTATGGACCAACTATTGATGGAAGTGCAGCGTTGGTTGAGAGAACCTGGGAGTGAGATCAGGGAGCTGCATGGTTGAAAGGAGAAGGAGTTTCAGAGATATGCATGACAGTTTTTCTTTGATATGAAAGGACAGTTGTACTGATGGCATGAAGGGAAAAGACATAAGTTGGTTGTGAAAAAGGGGAGAAGAGCATTCATGTTGAAAGCCACACATGACGCACTGGGTCATTGAGGAGCATTTGCTATGAAGGAGCTGATTAGTGAACGGATTTGGTGGGCAGAATTAGACAGCGAGGTGCATTGGTACATGTCGACGTGTCATCTCTGTCAGGTACAACAGATAATGCTGGTAGTAAGGGCACTGACAGTAATCTATACACCATCAGTATTCAAAACCATACACCTAGATACAATGCACATGACGCTGGGATGGAAGGGAGACCATTATGCAAGGAAAATCATAAGATGATCAGGCAATGGCTATTTGAAGAGGTCATCTGTGCATACAAGAAAATATTGTGACACATAGTCACAATATTATTTGTATAATAGCATTTGAAATAAGAAGATAATATTTTAACAATTACTTTGTTAACTATAGTTGAAATCATTTAAGTACTTATTCAATGAGTTTTTGTATGATTCAAGAACTAATATGTTGAAAAGATTTGAATGGTAAATTGAATTATATCAGCAAGTATATTTGGAAATTAAAAAAGAAACATTTTAAGTAATTAAACTAATATAATTATACAATTTTTCAATTAAATTTGTGCTATTAATATATTGTAAAAAGGAATACTGCACATATTGATCATATATAAAAATCTACCTGTCACAATATTTTAATTGTATTTTAAGCAAGAATATTGTCAGAAAATTAAAGCAGAGAAAATATTGAGAAAATATTAATCAAACATTACAATTCAATTGTTAACTGTGTTGAGAAGTGCTTTGCCAATGCTTAAATCTAAACTCACCTCTTTTCACTCACTAAATTTACTTCTATTGATTTAAATCCATTTAGATCTATATAAATTCACAAAAGTCATATAGAGTTATATAGATTTACTAGAAGCTATGTAGATTTATATAAAAAATTATTTTTATTTATTTAATCCACTTAGATACACTTGGATTTACTTGGAAGATTTGCATAGATCTACATAGATTTACAAAAGTTATATAAATCTATTTTTATTTACTTAAATCTACTTGGATCCACTTAGTTTCGTGGATTTAGTGCAGGCTTTGAATTTTACCTGCTCTGAAACCTTGCCGGTTCTGGCGCCACCTGAATGGTGCTAGACCATCTTAACTGGAGATCTGGATATCTGGATCGGGCGAGGATGATCGCTAGATCTCTTCCGACATGGGCCTTCTGATGTGGCCCCCTCCCCCTTCCCTTTTGGGCTCCCAGGCTGGCTATCATGGACATGGATCCTACTGGGAAGGACATGAAGGACACACTGCCTGAAAGGATTCCCAGCACATGGCAGAAGGACACGAAGACACACTGCCTGAAAGGATTCAGCACATGGCACGCATCTACAGTTCAACGGTTCTCCTGTTTGGTGTTTTTTTTTTTTTGTCTAGAAGAAGGAAGTCTGCAAAGTCTGCAGAAGTCTGAATGGATTTTCATGTTCTTTTCATAACTTTCACTCCTTTCAGAAGTCTGTAACATTCTTTTTCATAATTTACAGTCTGGATTTTCACGTTCTTTTCATAACTTTCACTCCTTTCAGAAGTCTGCTGCGTTGTGTCATGTTGTTTGCATTTCTTGTGCGTGTTGCGTCAGACTTCTTTGTGTCATTTTTGTTTTCAGAAGTCTGCTGTGTTGTGTCACATTGTTTGCATTTCTTGCATGTGTCACATTTTGTCGCATCTTTTGGCGTTTTCTTGCACATGTTGCATCACACTGCAGCCCCCTTCCCTTTCCTTCCCCTTTCCTTCCCTTTCCCCTTTCCCCTTTCTGCCTAGCTCCCTTTCCAGCTGTGTCTGTCTGTGTCCTCTTTTTTTTTTTTGACTCCTGTGGTTGGCTTCTTTCTTTCTTTCCTTTCCTCTGCGTATATTGTGCATGCTGCACCACTTCTTTCAGCCTGCTGCGTTGTGTCACATTGCACGTCATTTGCGTTTTGTGAATCCTACCTCCATATTCCAGTTTCTTGTGAATGCCTCCTTGATGCCTCGATGACGTGCATGCCAGTTCCTTGTAGTTCCTATATTTTTGCAGCAAGGGACCTCCTTGATGCCTTGACAACATGCATGCCAGTTCCTTTTTTCATTGATGCTGTTTTTGTGGCTTCACGTTGGCTTCACCTTGATGTTTGACCATGACATTTGACTTCACATTGACATTTAACGCTATTTTTGTGGCTTCACATTGATGCCTTGACACATGAGAATTGGGGTTGTAGTTCCTATTTCTTACTGCTTGATCTTGATGCGAGGTGTAAATGTTGATGCTTGACACTATTTTTGCAGCTTCACGTTGACGCCTTGACATGCAAGAATCAGGGTTGTAGTTCCTATGTTCCTATTTCTTACTGCATGATCTTGACGTGTTGATGTGCATGGCATGAATGTTGACACACAAGAATCAGGGTTGTAGTTCCTATTTCTTTCTGCATTGATCTTGACACATTGATGCGCATGGCATGAATCTAGTTCCTATTTCTTATTGCGTTGATCTTGATGCGTTAATTGTAGTTCCTATTCCTTTCTGCGTTGATCTTGACACGTTGATGTGCATGGCATGAATCTATTTCTTACTGTGTTGATCTTGACGTGTTGATGGGTGTGGCATGAATCTAGTTCCTGTTTCTTTCTGCATTGATCTTGACGCATTGATGTGTGTGGCGTCAATCCTACCTGGTTGTAGTTCCTTGTTGACCTTGATGCCTTGACGTGCATGGTGTGAGTCCTACCCCCATATATGACAGCCATGAAGTGTGAATTCCCCATATTCCAGTTCCTGATTGCATGTGGCCAGTTCCTTGTAGCTCTTATTTTGCAGCGTGAATCCTACCAGTTTCTAAATCAGCTCACTCTTTTGAATTCCCACTCTTTCATTCTTTCCATTCTGCCTGCCACTCTTTCACTCTTTTCATTCTGCCTGCCTTTCCACTTCTTTTGGTGACTTTCTTCACTCTTTTCATCCTTTTTAAATTCCCACTCTTTCACTCTTTTCATTCTGCCTGCCTTTCTCACATTCTTCTGCCCGCCTTTCATTACCAGGATCAATCTTTTGGTTTCTGAGTATCTTCGTAATTTTGCCTTACATCATCAACAATGTGTGCATTGGTTTGGCTTCCTTCATCAAGTTGTCCAACAGTTTCCTTGTTTCCTTGTGATCTCCAGTTTCCTTTTTTCCTTGGTCTGGTTTCCAGCAGTTTGTCCACCCATCCCCCAACTTCAGTTCCAATCTCCAATCTTCCAATCTCCTGTTTCCTTGCTGCAATTTCCAACAGTTTCCCTGTGTGCTTGCCCATCCATCAACTTCTGCCCATCTATCCCCCAACTTCAATCTCCCATTTCCTTGCTCCAGTTTCCAACAGTTTCCCTGTGCACCTGCCAATCCATCAACTTCAGTTCCAATCTCCAATCTTCCAATCTCCACTCCATTCCAACAGTTTCCTTGTGCCTGCCTGTCCAATCTCCAATCTTCCAATCCCAAATCTCCATTTCAACAGTTTCCTTGCATGCCCACCTGTCCATCCCCAACTTCCTGGACTAGTTTCCTCATGCCCACCCTCTATTGACGACCCATTATGTACTCAGAGCCCCACTGTGACAACTCTCTAACTCCAACCTCTGATTGTAATTACCATCGTTTCTGTCATGATGGCAAAGACACCATCACCTCAAGGGACTTTTGCACGCTGTTCTTGCCTTGCCCCCCAGGTCTGCATCATCACTTGCCTGTCATATGTAGGGAACAAGCAGCTTCATTCAAAGTGGAACCCTGTCAAATTATTGTCTCTGGGGGCAGACACGCCACTGTATACCATGCCACAGCTGTGAATTTTGATGTGAAATCAACTTATCTTGCAGTATACAACACTCTACAACTAATTTGGGGTGAGGTGAAAATACAAGGTGTTATCTGCCATATACTGTCGTTCAATTTTGCTTTGCCCTGGATCAAATGGGGGGTTATAGGCATTGTGACATCCGAAGCAGGACATTTCACCCTTGTGGTTCCAATTGATATGCTCACTGGTAAACACCCTGTTGACGGTGCACCTCAGCCTGGTTCTTGGAAGATTTTCCATGTACCTATTTGTTGTACATGTGACAACTAGAGGATCTGTCCAATATATGATACTTCAAATTGGTCCTGCATCTGCTCAAATTTCAAGGATAAATAGCACAAAGTTTCCAGAATTTTCACCATTAAATTGGTCCTGCATGCACGATTCCAGGGTAAATAGCACAATGTTTTTGGAATCTCCACCTTTGATGATCAATCTTTTCAGAATATTCAGTACCTACATAATTTCCTTAATCTTCACAATCTTCACTTTTAACACTTGATCTTTTTATTTATTCAGTTCCTCCACAATTTTCTCAACGGCCTCATTATCGATCTTTGCTTTTAATACACTCAAAATGTTATATTCAGTACTCCATATTTTCTCAGCTAGCCAGGCATGATACTAGTATTTTCTTATACCATTCCAAGATTCTGGTTCATATCAGTACAAATTGCTCTGGTTTGTCTGTAAGATCTTAGATCAATTGGCAGAGAAGCACTGGCATGTTATGTCATTCCCACCATGTCATTCAAGTTCAAACCCCATATATTCAAGGATAATCAGGCATGTTATCAGTGATTACTGGGCGCAGAATGTATCTCATGCTTGTGTTTACTGGGAGCAGAATGTATCTTACCATCTTCTAGGGAGTTTGCTCTCAGATTGCAGTGTGCCCAATACTGGCACCGGAGATGCACAAAACAAGATGAGCTCAGTCAACTGCTAGTGAGAATGTTGATTCTTCATTTCTCATCAATGGCATGTTCTTGACAAATCTGCACCTAATACGTTTACAGTTGTAATGGATAACACCATTACAGCGTCTTGAACAAAGAACAACAGGTAAAATAGGAGATGGCTTCAGCTGCTCATGTTGGTGAGTAAAAATTCATAATGAGAATATTCATTGGTCTTCTTTTCACAAGAAGCTTTTGTCAAAGCTTTTGAAGACATCGCTGTTATTCAATTCCAAAACTGGAAAGTGCTCAAATCCACTCCACATGCCACATTACATCTGACAACATCTCTGTAACTTCATTCCATCAATTTCAACTTCTATGCACTTGTCAAGTGTGCGATCCAGCTTAATGTTCATGCTTTGTTGTGGCTCTATCTAAGTTCAATAATCACCTGTACATGTTACATGGGCCCTGGACAGTGGCTCATCATTTCATCTGCTTCTGTAAGCCATGGTACTTTAGACAGGATTTCATAATGTGCCTTGGATTGTCCCAAAATGGTCTTACTACTGCTTCTTTTGCACAGTCAAGCTGTGGGAGCTGTAGATCTCATTGGAGAAGCATCGTCCTGAGTTCCCATCACTTGCCAAGCAAATGTGTCTAAATGGATACTCAGAGGCAATCTTAACCTCTAGCAGGCGGTCTTCATTGTTGCCATTTTTCTTTGTCACCACTCATATGGATCACACCTACGTATACGATGCTAAACTTTTCCCTTGCGATGGCCGCCCACCTTTGCTTGTGCAACTGAGGACAAGGTGAGTCATTGGCTTGCTCACTGTCAGTGATAATACCACTACTTAGAACTCTTAAAAGCTTGCTTCAAATAACACTTCATCCTGCTACACATTGTCATGTTGTGCCATTGCAGATGCCTCACCTGGAGGTTCACATTGACCATGTGTGTAAAATCCCCGCAGCGATGATCTCATTATCTGTTACTTATGACTGAGTCATATAAAGATTGCTGCAGGCCTTGGATCATGCGCATGGAAATACCATGTAAGCACCTCAGAATTCCATAGCTCAGCCTACCATAGAACCCAATTGTTTCCCAGCTTATGAGGGCTCTTGATGGCATGAATTGCAAATTCACGTATCCTTATGCTGTCTTCTATCCAACAGTCTCTCAGGATGGAATGTCCTCCCCTATTAACAGGAGCATTCGTGATATTCAGGGCCAGGCTTTTAGAGAAGAAGTTGCATGGTGTGGCAGTATCTATGGGTGACCTTGCGATCATTGTGAATTATTTTTTGACCCATGGGTCACCATGAGGTGTCGTATTTGTATTCACAGATTTCTCTGTTTCAACTTTGTTGATACATTAGGCTACCTAAGACCATTGCTCATTGCAAACTGGTTCTCCATCATAAATAGGCTTAAGGGATATGCTTGAGATGACTGCAAGGGGAACTATAGGTGACAAATGTCAATCACACTCAAGAAATCAGCGAGAGAGTGCAGTGCCAGGTTAGCTCACCCTGTCTGGTACCAGTGAAGCACTGAGCAGGAGAGATTTCCAAGACAAAGAAAGGCTTGATGGTTTGAGTTTGTGTAAGAGGTGTCAGGGTGTGTATCTTTTTGTTTTATTCACTATAACAGTTGATGATTCCTCAGGAAGGAGAACTTTGCTGATCGCGTAACACCAGGGTGATTGATATCCGAACCATCTACATGATGAGATAAGTGGGCCATGAGTTGCTGGGCACTGAGCTATCACACAGGATCAAGTTTTTGCACCTGTCCTTTATTAGCCTGCCTGCCTATTGCAGCTCATGCGGACTTATTCACAGACACAAGATGGAACTTCAAGCTTCAGGCTTCAGTCCCTTCTCACACACTCTTAGATCCATAGTCACTTGATAGGAAACACCCAAACTATCATTACGGACAGTGTAATCACATGAATTGCATCCTTATTGCGAATACTGCGTGTTTGCACCACATAGAGAGAAAATTGAGAAAGGAAGGGATCTCTATCTGAGGGATATTTCCCGTCCAAGAGGAGAGAGTAGTTGATATATGACAGGACAAGAATCTGAAGTTTTCCATGTGGAGATCTGCACCCTTCTTGAGTGTTTTGCAGATAATCAGAGCATGGAGCCTATCATTGATATATTCTGCAAAGATGTTAGAGCTGCATGGCTGATATATGGAAGTTGATACATGATTGACACTGTCCATAGGTTCTCCTCAAGCCCAGATACGTTCTCTAGCTGGCACGCAATGACCACACTGTTCAACTTCACTTGCATCTGTTCAAGTATCTGGTTGGTTGGTTGGTTGGTTGGTTATGATTACTGGCACAGTCTGCGCATGAACTTTGTATTCAGTATTTCCATAATTTTTGCAGTTCTCACAATCTTCATTCTCAAGTACTCACTTCAGACTTTGCAGAACCTTCAGTGTATTCAGTATTTCCATAGTTTTCGCAATACCTTGCTGGTAATGACAACTAACCTCTCATCTTTAACGTCCATACTAATATTACCATTTCAATCTCCATATACTGTTTGATTCCTTAGTCAGCCCATCTTGATCATCATGTTCAAGCTTCATGTTGGTATGTATTCCTGCCTGTTGCTCTCTGCCCACTCCTGAGTAATGTAAACATTCAGAACATTGAAGTGCCTCTGATCTCTATGGATTCAGACCTCCACACAACCTGCAACGGGCCTCACTTCATAAGATGTCACTGTCTTACTAACATGTCCTGCCAGTGGCTCAGCTCTCAGAATAACGTAGAAGAATGTCTGCTCCTTTCCCTGCACCCGACCACATTCAGATCCAGAACTTGACATGTTCATGTTTCCCATTTTCAACCAATGTGCTTCAATTTCTCTCATCTCGCAGGTTCACCTTTATTTAGTACTCAGCAGAACATGTATCATGTTCAAGTCTGGGGTAAGGAAACCTTATTCTGGCAACCTCACTTTGCCTGAAACAGATATACCAATGTCAGACATTTATGATTTCTTTCATTCTTCTCCTTGATGCCGCCCACAATGCACCCTGACACTGAACTCTCTTATCAAATTCATGTGAACAAGGCACAGCAGTTTTTGACTGTACTAGTAGGGCAAAGGCAGGGTTCTTCCACACTTCAGGTTGCAGAGCTAGATCTTCTTGAGAAGGCATTTGATCAAATACCCAATGTTCTCTCAGTCCATGCTCTCTAGATCTATTTGATCCATTGTTGCTGTGTTGACAACAGATGTATCATGACTGCTGTTAATATTTGTGCTGCATTTGTAGCTTATTGGAACAATAATCAGTATGAGGTTGACCGTTGTCTCTTATCCAATGCTTATTTTCTCACCATACAGCAACATGTCGATGGGCAATCCAGCCAAGGCAACTAGGATTGGACAGATCATGAAGTTTTTAAAGCTCAGGGATAGTGAAAAAGAGGCAAAGTTCATGGAACACAAAGCATGTCAAGTTCTCTTTTTGGACTCAATTGTTGGGTTGTATAGGCCTTCTGCACTTGAAGATCCAGTGTCAGTGACTTTGTGGATGAGGTAAGAAGTCAGCTTTTGGATGCCAGTGTTCAAAACTAATGCTTTCTTGGTTGTCATAACTATTGCTTGACCTTTCTAGAAACCTTGGAAGAGGGTCGGTGTCTTCTGATCAGGGTTAGGAGGATGGGGAAAATAAAAACAAGTTGTGATTTTCTGGATTCAATTCTTGCATATGACTGAAAAGGCGCTGGTGTTGACTTACTATTTGAAAAAATCAAATCCTTCACATGCTTCACAATTTCATGCATTTTTGTCATTTCAACTTAGTGGCATTGCCGCTGCAGTGCTTGCCTAGGAATCTTAGTTTCTGACTGATTGTCTTGAAGATCATTCAACATTTGGTCACTCATGCTTATCTAGTGTTTGATTTCATTGATAGGTGAAAGCTGAATGCATGCACATACATAAAGGCCCACCGAATGCTTGAAAGAGAAGACAATTCACTATATTGTTGAAATAGCATATTTGTATAAAATAAAATAAGGAGATGAAGTACAAACACTACTCTTTGCTGGCTGTCAGAGAGATAGCAACTGAGGCTGATATAGACATTAATAGATATCCGAGAGCCTCCCAGCAACCAAGTAACTCATTGTTCCATATGCTAATATACTCCTGTCCACATCCAGGATTTGGGCAGACCCATATATATGAGGAACCATAATGAGAGCTTTGCTGGACCCGTGTGGCCACAGGAGACTGACATAGTGCTGGCTGAGAGGAGCCACATTGAGGTTTCATGGTACTTGAGAAGCACCTGTTGTCAAGGAGGTGGCTGCATGGAAGAAGAACATAGTGTGCACCAGCAATCAGAAGTCTGTTACACAATGCACACATAGCTGGGACAGTGTCACTTGTACCAAGCTGTGTAGTTTCCACTGTTGATGTTTCAATGTGGCGCTGGATTTGTGTAGGGATGACAGGCATGAGAAGTGGTGAAGAATTGGCTATGACATGGTAGTCATGTCTGTGACTTGTGTAGTCATAATCGAGCCAGGGTGTTGTCATCTGGTGAATAGGAGATTGCAGGCAGAAAGTGCCCTGACCATGATTTTTGGGTTCTGGCAGAAATCAGAATAGGTAGAAATGAGCCAAAGCCATAGAATAGAAGTCAAGTAAATATGCACCATTCAAGTTTGTAGACTCATCAACTAAGAAGTTAGGCATTCTAGCTCATTAAGGATAGCGATGATCAGGATGTCTTGAATACTAGTGTAAATACTAATACAATGCAACTGAGGTCTCTAGTTGTAGGAAGGCCAGGACAGGAGAAAGTAGTCAAGCAAGTTGAGTACAGAATAAGTGTTTAAACATTGAAACATTCAGTGTGCAATGATCTCACTGTGGCTCCAAGTCTCTGTTAAGTCCCAGTTTGGTCCGAGTCATCCCTGTTTAGTGTACTATACATTTCTTGAGACAGTCTAAGAGATTGTCTATGCACCTGCAATTACATTTAACATTGTTGAAGGTATGTGCCATTTTGCTTCACTGGTAGCCAAAGTCAAAGTCACAGTTTAGGTGCTTAGTGCTCAAGTTGAGGTATTTCAATGGTCACATGAAATCGAATCATGAAGACGGATAACTGAGAATTTGTATCAAAGGAAAAGTCTTTAGAAATGAGTGTACAGTTCAAAAAGCCAACAAAAGAAACTATAAGCAGACACAAAGAAGTGTCCTGAAAAATGGTGGTGGAGTGGAAAAGGATTAAGTGAGACTGTATTTGATACTAAATAGTGAGCAAATAGCTAGTTGGAAACTGTTTTCAGTGAATTTCTTGACAGCATCGTCTTCAGCAGGTTTCTCCTCCTTATACTAGATAATGATTTCAATCAAAGAACATTTGGAAATTCATGATGAAACTCACAAGCTCAGTGTAAGGGCAGCCTCTGGAGGCTATGGCTCAATCACACAGCTGGCAGAGGGAGATCCAAAGTATATTCAGTATGGTACAGTGTCTACAAGCATAACTACACACCTGGCAGAGGGAGA
>JAGGAR010024181.1:0-14995 GCA_017657315.1 Termitomyces sp. K1Ag
AGCTGTAAGGAATCAAGGTGTTGGGCTAATTGCAATTGAGGATGTATCGAAGCCCGCCGGTCAACGTTGACTCCTACAGCCCTTTGAGGTACAACCACCCCAACTCCGCCGTCATAAAAACACGTTGGTTTCGGAAATGCGAAGCCGTTTGACGACTATTTGGAACAATAACATTCTTCACCCGGGTCCGGAGGACATGTACATCGAGTGGCGCCAATGGTATTAGGGCGCTAAATGGGTGGCAATAACGGGGACAAATCGGTTGGATCTATGTCACTCACGGTAAACAAGGTTGAATGACTCTTACCTCCTAACAGCCCGCCACCTTAATTAGTGTCAAGAAGTATATCAGACGAAATGAAAATTGGGACGAGGCTTGTAACCAGCGCACCTTCTGTGTAACAAACGTTGACAGACTAGAATTTTTTTGTGTTAAGACAGGAGAACGTTGATAACAATAACGGCACTCCTCCATTGAGGATGCCCTGCTGAAACCCGTACCACTTGCCGTCGGAGCCCCGGATGCTCGTGTTAGTCATCGAACATTGAGAAGTTTTCTGCCGAAATTATATCAGAACATGGGCATGTTGACTCATCCGTCGCCTGGCACTCGACTCCGCTCGCTTCAAGTTGGTGGAGTGCACCACGGCACACGTTGCGCTTACATCGTCATTATGTAGTATGATGGGCACCTGGGGGTTGACTTGTTCCCTTCGATAACTGTCACAACAATTGGTCTTGCCAGGTCTTACCCATTGCATTGGTACCTTTAGAAAAATCGGTTCGTCAAGTGGTGGGGGCAGAGATCATGCGGAGATATCATTGGTGGTCAACATATCTTACAAATACATGCAAGCGATTGATTGACTAGCCTGTATCGCTAGGTCTGGTACCGGAACTCGGGATGCAAATACCCAAGCTGCTCGATTTCTGATTGTGACTTTCCTTGCAGTCTATGATCGCGTTCCCCACGATCACGCTTGGCATTCTCCAGGCGAAGATATACGTAGCAAAAGGCGACAAGAACACATATGCCGCAGCTAGTGGAGAGGTTAAGGGAATTGCCGTTGTGGTAGTCTGGGGCATCCGTCGGAAGGTATGTCCACACACTGGGTAAGACTTCAGCAAAAGATGGGCGTTGCAATTGGATGACACTCACGCGATGATGGATCCTAATCCACCGAGGCCTTTGTTAAAATGCCTGAGCACTATAGACGTTAGACCTTACAAAAGCATAAAAGCGTACCTGGTATCGTAGCAGCAGTTACGGCTTTGACTGTGTCAGGCGAAGCATTGTCTATTGCCCATGCAATGACCTTCACAATGTAGTATAGCACTCTAGTACACCCAGAGTAAACACATACTAGTGATCCACCAGGAGAGACACCAGCAAGAGACAAGAAGCACGCTGCATAGCTATGAGAAGTCATTACCACTTCCTCCTTGAGAACAAATTTCTCACCGAGCATGAGAGTTCCGCGTCCCAACTGAGATGGCATATCCCGCAACCATGAGGAATCCACAGAATAGTGTGACAGCAGCCCTTTTCCGTATTCTGTAGCTAAAATACGCAATCGTAACCGACCACACAGTAGCCACGACATAGGGTGGGACTGTACGCAGTTGCGATTGGACAACAGCTGAGTGATGATTTAGAAAATGTTGCGAATGTATGTCTCTACTGAACAACATACTGAAATGCCCGACTAGAAGGGAGAACTTCTTCAAGGGAATGGTATGTATGAAAAATTGAAGACACTTACGTGTGGAAACCACAGTTGGCATGAAAAGGCTCAGCCCCTGAAAAGAGATGTTAAGCATAAGAAAACAGACTGCTAAAAGTATAGTCTGAAGGTCAACTTTTTAGTGGCAGGAATATCAGGTAATTTGGCACAAAAAAAGGCTCGTACAGGGAGACTGAGAGACCGAGAAACGAGCTTGAGCGTGGTTTTTTCCCGACGTCCTTGTGTCCTGACAGTTTGGCCAGCATCGATGCGTGCGACAGCCAAAGCACGTTCTTTGGCATTTAGCAGTCGAGTGTCGCGAGGATCATTGGGAAGGATCCAGAAACACAGCAAACCAAACCCAGTTGTAATGATGCCTATGTCTGGTTAGAGAAAAAGTTTCTTGAGCCAGTGCGAATGGATTACCCTCGATGAGAAAGATCTAGCGAGATTTCTCAGCTAAGGATGATTCGAGATTGTAGTTCTCACCTTTCTCCATGATTTGACGGAGCCAATATCAGGAACTGAAAGGAGGCCTGATGCCAAAAGACCACCGACTGCGGAAACGATGTGAAACACCTTTCTTATCATCGAGAAGAAAATTCCTACAAGCGCCAGCCATAGTCGATGTACCGAAGATTACCCCTATCCTGACGACGAGTTCTTGGCGTCGATAGAACTAGTAGGTTATCAGCTAGTCAATCAGCCCAAGAATCTTTACATTGAGCATGACTCACACGAGAGAGCAGATATGTTAGTCCCGGCTGCAGACAGTGGACCAGTGTCAGTCCAGCCTCGACATCTAGCAATACCATGCTCACCAAGGTCCCACCTTCTGCGAGGCCGAGAAACGCTCTATTTACGATGAGCCCGGCGTATGACTTGACGAAGGCGGTGCTGATAGAGACAACACCGAAAAGGGTGATCAAAGCAGCTAGCCATGGTGAACCAAATCGTTTAAGAGCCAAATTAGATGGGATTTCAACAGCGATGTACTGGGTAGAACGTCAAAAGGCTTCACGGATTCAAGTTGCACGCCTCACGAAGATGTAGAACACTGTAAGAGCAGCGTTGTAGTCAAAGCCTGCCATCCCAAGGTCTTTTTCTATCCCTATTTACATTAATATTCGGGAAAGTGTTCAAGGCGAGATTAAAACATTCGAGCCGCCGAAGGCTCACCCGCAATCTTTGCGTTCCCTTTAGAAAGAATATGAACGAGAGTCAGTGACGATGTGTATGTATCAGGTGTCAAATTACGGCGAACCTATGGAAATTCTATTGCGAGTATGAGTACAGAAAACAGAACGACTGTATTCAATAGATAATTACTTATCAACGACATTGGCGAAAACTGGGAGGTATCTAGTGACGATAAGGCTAGAAAATAACTCGGGACAACTCACAGGCTAAAGCGAATAAAGGTAAGAGGAACACATCCAGCTTCCTGAGGAGCTTTCTTTCGGCAGCGGGGTTGATATCACAACCAACGGACGAATCTGTTTTCGTATTATTCTGTGTCTGGATCGATTGCGCAGGAGCTGGGTCCAGTTTTTCGAGGTACATGTTCAGCAACCTAGTCAAACGTGGATGTGAGCCATTTAGCTGAGATAGTCAGGCGGATCCATCATTCCGGACTGAAGATAGCGTGCCAAACATCACGAGTTCAAAAGCATAGGAGAAGAATTGAATGACTGGGTTTGGACATAATCTCGAAGCTACATAGCCAGATCTTTAGGTCCGGTGCCGTAGCCTATAGTGAATCACAGCCCCTGACCGGTATCTTCGGTCGTTTTGTATTTACTTCCAAAAGGTATCAGTTTGCCTCCGTAAGGACAGACATGTGGAAGGAGCTCGGGAGCTCGGGATACACTCCCGAAGTCGGAGCGGTCACGGTGGCTTGTGTCCTTCGATAGAAAGAAAGCTCGTAGGCAATGGAAGAGTTTTGATTTTGATGGCCGCGGACGAGGATTGACAATGATATGATTTCGAGAGCTTTCGAGGCTAATTTCCAAGTTTCCAGGCGAACCGACAAATTTAAATATTTGGTACGCTATACTAGTAGGTAGATTACCAGTTATTGATCTTCCCACGCGATCACATGGTCCCGACGCGCAAGCTGTGGAGTGTAATCGCGACCCTGACGTTGAAGGGGCTGCCAAGGGGCTGCAACTCTACCCAGATCCATAATATTAACCATGGACGCCATGCTGGAAAGAGCGAAGGATTTGAGCTGCTGAGGAGAGAGACATCATCTCCGGTGACCTCGACACCTGCGCCCGCGTCATGACATCATGCTATGGTCTCTACAATCCGACCGTCGTCAATCACGTCTAGCACAGCACGTTTCGCGAATTCTATAGCCCTCTCGTTCTGCCAAGTCATCCTTGTAAGGACCAGGATCTTCTCGGAGAATATCGTCATATTCTAGAAAGGAGCAACCAGCCAACTTTGACATCACCAGGATTCCTTCTTTACCTCAGCACACTTACACCGTCATTATGTAGTATGATGGCGCCTGGGAGTTGACTTTTTCCCTTCAATAACCGTCACAACAATTGTTCTTACGCATTGTACCTTGGAAAATCAGTGTTTCGTCAATGGGCGAGGGCAGAGACAAGGCGGAGAGACCATTGTAGGTCAACAGATCTACGAATACAAACAAGCGATTTATTGTCTATCCTGTACCGCTAGGTCTGGTACCGGAACTCGGGATGCAAATACCCAAGCTGCTCGATTTCTGATTGTGACTTTCCTTGCAGTCTATGATCGCGTTCCCCACGATCACGCTTGGCATTCTCAAGGCGAAGGTATACGTAGCACAAAGCGACAAGAACACATATGCCGCAACTAGTGGAGAGGTTAAGGGAATTTCCGTTGTGGTAGTCTGGAGCATCCGTCGGAAGGTATGTCCACACTCTGGGTAAAGATTTGGCAAAGAGACGTGCATTGCAATTGGATGACACTCACGCGATGACGGATCCTAATGCCCCGAGGCCTTTGATAAAATGACTGAGCACTGTAGACGTTAGACTTACAGAAGCATAAAAGCGTACCTGGCACCATAGCAGTAGTTACGGCTTTGACTGTATCGGGCGAGGCATTGTCTGTGGCCCATGCGAGGACCTTCATAATAGGTTGTTATTATAGTACTCCGATGATATAACCAGAGCGAACACGCACTAGTGGACCACCAGGAGAAGCACCAGCAAGGGACAAGAAGCATGCTGCATAGCTATGAGAAGTCAGTACCACTTCCTCCTTGAGAACAAATTTCTCACCGAGCATGAGAGTTTCGCGTCCCAACTGAGATGGCATATCCCACAACCATGAGGAATCCACAGAATAGTGTGACAGCAGCCCTTTGCCGTATTCTGTAGCTAAAATACGAAACCGTAACCGACCACACAGTAGCCACGACATAGGGTGGGACTGTACGCAGTTGTGATTGGACAACAGCTGAGTGATGATTAGAAAATGTTGTGAACATATGTCCTATTGATCCGCATACTGAAATGCCCGACTAAAGGGATGCTTAAGGGGAATGGTATGTATGAAAAATTGAAGACGCTTACGTGTGGAAACCACAGTTGGCATGAAAAGGCTCAGTCCTTGAAAAGAGATATTGAGCATAATATAACAGACTGTTAAAAGTATGGTCTGAAGGTCAACGTTTTAGTGGCGGGAGTATCAGGTAATTTGACACTAAAAAGCACGTACAGGGAGACTGAGAGACCGAGAGACGAGCTTGAGTGTAGTTTTTTCCCGACGTCCTTGTGTCCTGACAGTTTGGCCAGCATCGATGCGCACGACAGCCAAAGCACGTTCTTTGGCATTTAGCAGTCGAGTGTCGCGAGGATCATTGGGAAGGATCCAGAAACACAGCAAACCAAACCCAGTTGTAATGATGCCTATGTCTGGTTAGAGAAAAAGTTTCTTGAGCCAGTGCGAATGGATTACCCTCGATGAGAAAGATCTAGCGAGATTTCTCAGCTAAGGATGATTCGAGATTGCAGTTCTCACCTTTCTCCACGATTTGACGGAGCCAATATCAGGAACTGAAAGAAGGCCTGATGCCAAAAGGCCGCCGACTGTGGAAACGATGAGAAACACTTTTCTCATCATCGAGAAAAAAATCCTACATACAAGCGCCAGCTATAGGAGTCGATGCACCAAAGAAAACCCCTATCCTGAAGACGAGCTCTTGACGTCGATAGAACTAGGTCATCGGCTATCTGATTAGCCCAAGAGTCTTTACATTGAGCACGACTCACACGAGAGAGCAGATATGTCAGCCCCGACTGCAGACAGTGGACTAGTGTCAGTCCAGCCTCAACATGCAACAATAGCATCCTCACCAAAGTCCCACCTTCTGCGAGGCCAAGAAATACCCTATTTACGATGAACCCGGCGTATGACTTGACGAAGGCGGTGCTAATAGAGACAACACCGAAAAGGGTGATCAAAGCAGCTAGCCATGGTGAACCAAATCGTTTAAGAGCCAAATTAGATGGGATTTCAACAGCGATGTACTGGGTAGAACGTCAAAAGGCTTCACGGATTCAAGTTGCACGCCTCACGAAGATGTAGAACACTGTAAGAGCAGCGTTGTAGTCAAAGCCTGCCATCCCAAGGTCTTTTTCTATCCCTATTGCATTAATATTGGGGAAAGCGTTTAAGGCGAGATTGAAACTTTCGAACCACGGAAGGCTCACCCGCAATCTTTGCATTTCCTTCAAAATGAATTTGAATGAGTCAGTGACGGCTGTGTATCAAAGGTCAATTACAGCGAACCTATGGAAGTTCTAGTGCGAGTACAAGTTCAAAAACACAACGACAGTATTCCAATAGTTAATAATTACCTATCAATGAAATTGGTGCAATCTGGGAGGCATGTAGTGATTACAAGGTTAAAGAATATTTGGTACAACTCACAGGCTAGGGCGAATAAAGGTAAGAGGAACACATCCAGCTTCCTGAGAAGCTTTCTTTCGAGATCGGGGTTGATATCATAATCAACGGGCGAATTCGCCTTCGTATTATTCGGTGTCTGCGCAGGAGCTGGGTCCAGTTTTTCGAGAGACATGTTCAGCAACCTAGTCAAACGTGGATATGAACCATTTAACTGAGGTAGTCAGCGGCCACGAGTCTGTCATTGCGGACTGAGAATAGCGTGCCAAACTTATCACGAGTTCAAAAGCATGGGAGAAGAATTGAATGGCTGGGTTTGCGTGGACATAATCTCGAAGCTACATAACCAGATCTTCAGGTCAGGCGCCCTATAGGAGCCTATAGTGAATCACAGCCCCTGACCGGTATCCTCGGTCGTTTTTGAAATTTACTTCGAAAAGGTGCTTGCCTCCGTAAGGACACGGAGATGTGGGGGGAGCTCGGGATACATTCCAACATTTGTGGCTCCAAGTTTGCATTTGGATCTTTCCAGACGCCTTCAAGTTCAATGGCTCGTTGACTTGTTCTTAACTATGCCCCCAAGTCGGAGCGGTCAGTGCTCGTAGGAAATGAATGAGTTTTGATAGTTACGGCCACGCTAGGGTTGATATGACTTTCGAGAGCTTTCGGGGCTACTAGTTTCCATGTGTCGAGGCGAATTAGTATAGATTACAACTATCAAATTTTCAAATTCAAATTGTTGATCTTCACGCGCGATCACATGATCTCGACGCGTTGTGGTTTGAGTGCAACCCTGACGTTGAAGGGGCCGCAACTCTACCCAGATATCCATAACCATGGCCGCCATGCTGGAAACCCCCTCCAGGGTATGGCGAAGAATTGAAGCTGTCGAAGATAGAGACATGCCATCTCTGCCCTCCCTGCCCGGCTTTGACGACTCCAACGATCCCGACCCTTTGGGTGAACCCAGCGACCTCGACGATGACCCGGAAGACATATCATCTCCGGTGACCTCGACACCTGCACCCGCGTCATCACATCATACTATGGTCTCTACAATCCGACCGTCGTCGAGCACGTCCAGCACAGCACGTTTCGCAAGTTCTATAGCCTCTCGTTCTACCAAGTCATTCTTGCAAGGACCAGCATCTTCTCGGAGAATATCGTCATATTCCAGAAAGGAGCAACCAGACAGCTTTGACATTAGCAGGATTCCCTCTTTACCTGACATCAGCACCGAGCCTTGGGTAGGACAAGATTCGGACGAAAACGAAAATACCGACGAAGAACCTAGTAAAGATAGCGTACCAGACGTGTATCTTCCGCCTGCACATGCTGACGAGGAAGAAGATAAAAAGGACATCTCTCTCACCGATGATCTTCAGTCAATTGAAAGAACAGATTCACCTCGATATTTGTCAAAATCTATAGAATATGGTGGAACGCCAAAGAAGAACTACGACTACACCGTCAGCCTTAGGTCTGAGCCCAAGGTGCGCTCGATGCATAGACAGGTATCAACGCTTATAACCGTCCACAGGTCTCTCCATTTGATAAATATCGAAATGTTGCCTTGCGCAAAAGTGCAATGCGTAGTCGTACTCCATCTTTGTCCCGTACGACCTCATCCCGTACAACGTCCCCCGCTCAGTCAACTCCGCACAGCATCAAATCCTTTGTTATCCCATCCAATCCTCGTTCTCCCGCTACGCCAAGTGCTATCCCTTTACCTCGCTCAAGTACAGCCTCACCAATCTCTGGAGAAAGTCAATCTCGGGAGAACTCTGCTGGAGATGAACCTGGACAATCACTGTATGATACCGATGTTCGATCTATGGATATTACCGATGTCCAAATCTCGCCTCCACAAGTCAACTTTGAGTCCTACTCTGACGGCGAAGAGCAGCCGCACGAGGATGATGCAGATGATGGACACCAGCAGGCAAGTTCGGAACAGGAGCTTGAGCCTACATTCTCTTCCGATGGCGACCCAATCGACGCTCACAATCCACTCGAATCACCTCGCCTCTCTAATCAATCTCCAGGTCATCTATCCAGTACATTTACGTCCCCCTCGGTCACCTTTACCCCGCGGCCTACATATCCTCGTCCCCGCGCACGATTCAATCTTCCTGTTCCCGGTGATTTACTCGATACGCCTGAGCCTTCTCAACAAGAAGATCAACAACATAGTGAAGAAGCCGATCAGGAAGAGAGTCAGGACTCGGATGAGCCATTGACCCCATCTCGACGTCGGTCTTTCCTTCTTTCAGTTATCAATTCTACAGCTCGACCCCGGATGAAGTTCCCGACCCCTCATCCCCGTTACAATCACCATTTAGCTACGCCCAGTACTCTCCAGTCCACGCCTGGCCCTGAAATGTCATCCATTGGTCCGAGGACGAGCCTCCAAACCGCGTTCGCCGGTGTTACGCCTCGACCTCGTCTCTCCATGAACAGCTCTCGGCCCTCTCACCCACTTTCACAAACCTTCCTTCCTTCGGAAGGAGGGTCTGATTCTGACTCTGCTTCTGCAGCTTCCGGCTCAGGCTCAGGCTCGCGCCGAAGACAATCGCTGGATCACTGGGCTCCTACATCCGGCAGCTTCTCCCCATACGATGGCGCGCAAGACCGTGTCTCCTTCGTATCTACAGCGTCCTCTCACGACCTCACAACGCACCACCGTGTCAACACGTCCTTTGATCCGGCAATGGGCTTCGGTGCTGGTGCAGGCCAGGGCCATGCACGGTTTAACGTTGGCAAGCTGAATAACTATCTGCATGGGCTGAATCGGCGTCTCCAAGAGGAAAATGAGGCGTTGATTGAGAGGTTGCGCAAGTCTGAAGAAGAAAAGAAGGCTTCTGTCCCTGAAAACGCTACTGTGGAACCGGAACTAGTAGAGGGTAGGCGGAGACTCAGTGGAGGTGGGAAGAGGGTCAGCATGGGTGGAGCAGTATTGGGGAATGTTGTCGAGGATGTTGGAGGTGAAGGGTGGGGAGAGGAGAAAGCTGAGCTGGAGGAGCTCGTGGATTCTCTCCAGAAAGAGAAAGCAAGGGCCGAAAAGGAGAAAGAGAAGGCCGAGGAGGAGAAGGAAAGTATTGAGCAGGAGCTGGAGCGCGAAAAAGAGGGTCGCATGAAAGACAAGGAGAGCTGGAAGCGTCGAATGGTTGAAGTAGAGGATGGAGTAGGAGAGATCATTAAAGACCTGGAAGGAAAGATTGAAATGGCGGAGAAGAAAGTACGGCATCTCGAAGAAGAGAGTTCCCGCAACTCGCAGGAAATGAAGAAACGACTGGCAGAGGTCGAGGAAGAGCGAGATACCGCGAAGGAGAGAGTGGAGCAGGCGGAGTGTCTCTTGGAGAGTGGAAAGGAACTTGGAGGGGAGCTGAGAGAAGCCAACGAGCGGGTCGAAAGACTCACAATGGAATTGAGGAAGGCTCAAGAGGAGATTCAGGAACTAGAAGAAGATGTCATGCAGTCCAACCAGAAGATCGATGAGCAGGATAAGGATCTTCGCAAAGTCGACGACATCGTCAAGAATCTCAAAGGTGAACTCGGCGTCAAAAATGAGGAGTTGACCGCAGAACGGGCCCATACTGAGCAGATGGATCAAGAAATGCAGGAGCTAGAGAAGCAATTGGAGGCCATGAACGTCCATCTAGCTGAAATGGAGGAGGGTGCAGTCATCGCTATTGACCGGATCGAAGCTCTTGAAGAGGACCTACAGAGTGCCAATGACGAGATCCGTACTTTGACCGTCGCAAACGAGGAGGCCGGCGACAAAGTGGAGAAGCTGGAATCTGACGCCTTGAAAACTCAAGAACTTGCGCGACAGATGGAACATGCATTAGAGGAGGCGGAGAAGAAGATGCTTGCAGACGATGACGCGCTCAACGACCTTAAGAGCAAGATTGCCTCCATCGAGCGCGAGCGTGATCGCGCACGCGAGGCCAGCTCATCGCAAGACACCTCTCACTCAGGAAACGTCTTTTCTGATGCAGGTGCAGCCAATGCTGAGATTGAGGCTTTGGAAGTTGAACTCGACTCCGCTAATCGAGAAATTGCTCGACTCAATACGCTACTTAACCAATCACCTGCTCGAAAAGCAATGGAGAAGGCCAGGGATACAAAGGTCGACCTTTTGGAGAGAGAAAAGGAGGAATTGCTTGAAAGAAACAGAGCACTTAGAATGGCTTTGAACGAATTCAACACCCCAAGCAAGATTATAAATACCAGTGGTATTTCGCCTATCCATCGGCAAGTCTTGTCGATGTCATTGAGGACTCCAAGGACACCTGGGGCTCCTCTGAGAGATGTAAGAGTTTCCGCTTTTCCTCCTCGACTATTGCTAATAAGACTTTAGTTGTCGTGGCTGAATACCACCTCTTCCGATCCAACGGTATCACCTTTAGTTGCAGAAATCAATCGACTCCAAAAGGAGCTCGACCGGGCCAATGAAAGTATCGACGACAAACTTGACAAGCTCGAAGATGCTGGTTTAGGTGTGGTTGGACTGACCAAGAAACTCGAGGACGCACGCACCAAAACTTCTCTCTTGGAGAACGAGATCGCACGGTTATCAAGACGGGAAGAACGTCGCATTCGTCGTTTAGAGAAGGCGAGGTGCCAGAAATGCCACATCAAGATTGATATCTCCAAGTTGAACCAAGTCGACGAGAGGTATATTAATATTGCTAATAAGAATATTCGGTTCAAATGGCTAATCAATCCGTCCGTCAATAGCACTCTGGAAATGTCCAGGGATGATCTTCCAACGGAGCCCCCTACTCCTGCCACAAAAACGAGCGAAGCTTTGCGAGCTGACCTACAGTCAGTCAATGCCCATTTGGAGGCTTTGAAAAAGGAATGGAGTCAAGAACGCAAGACTCTTCTTGGCGAAAGAGCTGTCCTTCAAGATGCGACGAACCGTCTCAACGCTCAGATGAAAACCACGAAGGAAGAGATGAAGAAGGTCGTGGAAAGTGGCCGGGTGGCCGAAAAGACGGCGATAAACGTGCAAGAGGTTAGTGTTCTTCCTATAGTTACATGAAGCCATTATTGATTACGGGTTTAGGAACTTGACAAGGCTAAACGAGTGATTATCGATCTTGAGGCTGACTTGAAGTCAGAGAGATCCCAGTTGAGAGCTTTGACTGCCAAGCAGAATCAGATTCAGCGAGAGAAGGCTGGCATTCTGAGTCAGCTGCAGAGGACAGAGTCGGTAAGCATAATTTGCACATTCGCCTTTGACTTTTCGAGCTCACGGCTAATTGGTAGGACATGGATGACGTCAAAAAGTATTTGCAAAAGTTCAAGAAAGAAAATCATGATTTGGAAAAGGAGCTACGAGGTCTGTCGCGTTATTGAATCTTCACCAGACTAGGCGCTGATATTGATCCACAGAAAACATTAACATCGAGCAGAAGGCACGCATACTCGAGAGTCGTGTGGCAGAAAACACGGAGACAATTGAAAATCTGCGACACGAGCGGTCTCTGCTCGCTGCAGACTACAAGGCATTGCAGCAGCGTTTCTCGGCAGTCTCTGAGGTTAGTGTCACCACGATTTGTTGGGAACTAGACTAATCTTTCTAAAATGAACAGGAAGCTGATCGATTGCGTGTCGTATATAATACCTCCTCTACCTCGCACGAGAATCGTCGCCAACAACTCGACCTGCACCTCCTTGAGATCAATGATCTCCGCCGTGCCCTTTCAAACAAAGCTGATGAACTCTACAAGGCAGAACAAGAAAAGCAGCGTGTCTCAATGGAGAAGAGTGATGTCGCAAGGACGGTGGCAGCACTAGAGGCGGATCTGCGACGAGTCAAGAGGGATGCCGAAGCTTTTGGTCGTGATCTGAAGCTTCTCCGGGCCGAAAAGGAGAAGGAAGAGGAGAGACATAAAGAAGAGATTGCACAGCTAGAAAGGGCAAAGAAACAGACTCAAACTCAGATCCGATTACTGAACGAGCAGCTTGACAACCAACGGTTGAAGACTGGTCGGGCACGAGAGGAACTGAAGAATCATGTTTGCGCTGCGTAAGTTATGGATTCTAGACTGACAATGGAAATTCTGACAGTCTGCAACAGCGACCAAAAACAATTAACAACCTTGAAAGCCCGACACAACCAAGAGTGCAAAGGCTTGTTTGTTCAGATACGATATCTAAAGGCAAAGTTTACGCGGGAATCTTCATTCCGTAGTGACCTGGTGTACCAGAAGAATCATCTGCTAATTCTCCTGGCTCAATTCGAGAAGAGGTGACTTTTTTTGGAGGTCTCTTTGCACTTTTGATAAAGGACTGACACGAAACATTAGCGAACAAACGATCTTCGCCTCAATCGCCTCAATCGGATTCCCTGTCTCTCTTCCGCCAGCGGTCAAGAAACCGCGGAAACTGAAGAGTATAGCGATCGCAGCGATATTCCTCTTCCGTACCTCGTAAGTCCAACATGTTCCTCAAGAATATCCACACTTAATTCTGTTATTTGATGTAGGCGAGCAAGAAACTACTGGCAAGAACATGTCAAGGCCAGGCAATCCGTGACTGATGCACTGCAAGATGTGCGGCGGCACAGAATACAATCCTCATAGAAATGGTAGTTCTTGAACTTTGTTAGATGTATAAGTATTTGTGTGCATGTTGTGTCACTTAGTTTAGATTAGTCCACGTTCTGCTTCTTGTAGCGTTGAATTCATAATCTTTCAATCAACAATCACCCTTATTTGAAAACGCAGAAGAATATTCAATTCATATTGAGGGTGGTTTGGATGGTCGTTCAGATACTAGTTGTACAGCATCCTTTGAGAAAACGTAGGAGAAGCCGCTCCATATTGTTGTTGTGGCTACTGTCCATCTAAGAACTCGATCAGAATAGTCGTTCTAGGAAAAGAAGCTGGTGACGAACTGAAGGCCAGTAAGAGACAAGCCCAACTCGAATGGGAGAAGGGGATGAATGGTGGTGATACCCATTAACGCAAGTTGTAAGGCGGTATTGATCTTGAGATGTGTTGTTAAAAAAGCGTCTACGACGCCTCACGAAGGAAATACCTTGCTTATGCCTGTCGGCCGAATCTCAGCAGAGGGCAGAGAGAAATCCCAATATCGAGCAAAAGTTTTCTTGGGAACGAGTGAGGACCATCCAGAAAATCGAGACGTTGGAGGAAGACTCACGGGTTCTGGCAACGAAGTGTACCGTATATAAAAAGCAGAAAGACTCAGAAGAATATCTCGTCCAAGGATAATCACGGCAAGAGGTACTAGATTGAATAAATATGATGAAGCAGTCGCTCATAAGGAGGATACTTACTCGGTAACTGGTCTTGCATCGCCAGTGTTACGGTCAGTGTTGTCATGAGGGTTTTGTCCGCTGCGGGATCGAGGATAGTTCCAAGAACACTTTGCATCTTGAAACGACGCGCCAAAAAGCCATCAGCCTAAAGAAAACATTAATTACTCTTGATTGAAAAAGGACAAGCAGCCACACCAGATCCGTCAAGCCAGCATAAACCAAAAGTGCAGTCGCTAGGTGAAAGTTCCCATCCAATATTGACCAACCCAATACTGGGCACGCAAGTATTCGCGAGATTGTCAGGGCGTTTGGCAATGTATAAATGTTCTCCCTGACGGCAACTTTCCTCGGTTGCTCTCCTTGATTCTGAGGATAGCGTAGATGACGATATACCGAAAAGGCCCGAGAAAGGGCCGGGGATCGACCAAGGGATTGGCAGAAGATCTGGCGGTGGCAAAGTGAAGAAAGTTGATTGATCTTAGATGATTGACGGCGACATGGTTGCAAAGGTAATGAATGGCGGAAAGTGATGAACCTCAACATACAGGTTCGTCTCGCGTACACAGAAATTGTTCAGATCATTATGTAAGGAAGTATTGTTCCACACTCGAGTCTAGACATTTGAGATACTAACGTACGCGAGCAAAATTCTCCCGCATCTACACAGGTACCAGCCAGCTATAAGTAAGTAGGAGACATGTTATAGGCAACACGTTTGAAACACGTTGAAAAAAGTTTATGACGTCATCGAGTAAGGGCCTTCTAATCTTCCGCCTCGCAATTCACCAGTCCGTTGCGATTGCAAGTACAGTCTATCCTTCGTGTCTAGATACCCGCGCCCTGCCTCAGCGCAATCTTGTTGTCTACGCTCAGAGTTGTGCATCTCAGCTCTAGTACATCCACATTCCAGTCCTGTCGCGCTAATGTCTTCAAGTTCTAATATCGTCGCGCCGCTTGATCGCACTCATAATCCTCGACACCTCATGCCTACCTGTATTCCCAAAACAGAACAAGGTGCATGCGCGCAAGGTGTAGCGCTTTATATGGAGGGCTGGTCTTCTAAAAATGA
>JAGGAR010024182.1:0-14907 GCA_017657315.1 Termitomyces sp. K1Ag
AGTGGATACCCAGTGTATCAGCTCAGTCACAATATTAATTCAGTAGATTCCTGTCTACTTTATGTGCTTAAGATGACCACACATGGAATACATACATTGTAATACTAAGAAGGTACGCGAACACAGGCTGTATATGAACCACGCCGAGCGGTCACCAAGTCTGGGCTTTTCTGTTTCCTTTCTCTCTAATCCGTTCCTTCTCCCAATTTTGTGATGAGAGATAGACAAGGTTCGTGCCTGCAAACACGATAGTGAGAACGGAAAGGATCAGAAGGGTGACTGTGGCCGCCTTGTAAAGCGGTGGTGGCGAAAGTGTACCAAGGAGCCAAGTGGCAATAACACCGCCTAGCTGGAACATGAGGGATGTGGATGCAATAGCAGTGGCCCGACGGGTGTATGGAGCAGTGTTGTTGGCGATCCATGCAGAGGCCGCAGCAGTGCCACTATAAACACCAGAGGTGATAAGAAAAAGGCTCTCGTACTTCACATGTAGCGATTCTCCTCCTGAAAGGTAAAATCGATGAGATGAACAAAGGAAAACAAAGCTGTAGGCGAACGAACTGAGGAACATAAAGTTGCATGTAAGTATATCGAGAAGCGAGCCTGTATCTGCAGCGACTTGAACACAAAATAGAACCGCGAGACGTTCACCGTTCACCGACATTGTCCAACACAAGGTCTAGACTTCTTCGGCAAGACGACTTAATATAACCCTGTCACGACTGTAGCTTCCATACGGAAGATCGAGGGGAAGCTTTTAATCGACCAGTTGACACGCGAAGGACAACGGTCGCAACCTCGCAAAGGTCAACAAGGGAAGATGATTTTTCGACCTTGTCGCACGGCCACGCCAGCGTGAAGCCACCATCCGTGAAACGACGCCATCTGATGTATACGATGACAAGGTATTCAGCCTTTTTAGGTGTGGTAGAGGCTGGTCGATGAAGTTCACTTCAGGATTCCACGTAAGGTAGCGAAAGAATGCGTCTGTGATGCCGTCTCCGATTGCCAGAGAGCGGAGACTTTGTAAACATGGTAACTGGAGTAAAGTGAGATAATCCTCCTCTGAAACTGCTACGGGGTTTTTGTGCCGCGATTTCCTGATATAGCCAAGATGGATGGCGAAGAAATCTGCCCAAGTCCAGCGTCGGCATCTTCCGGGTATCACGTGCTGCGAAGAAGGGTCAATAGCGTTCACTAGCACATTCACTGCGGAACTCAAGGGGCCTATCGTTATGAAAGTTGAGCGAGCTTGGTGTTGATCTGAGAGAAGGGCCAATGAGAACTCCAGGAAGAAAAACAAACCTCAAGAACGCTGCTTCTGCTTCTGGGCCTCCGTGTTCGTCTTCGTCTCCTGGCAAAGTATGTTCGAATCCTCCCACCCCTTCTCGCAGCAAATCATCTGCCTCAAATCTGCTCCCGTCCAGAACCTTCTCGCGCATCCTTTCAAGAGCATCTAACAACGCAGTAGAGACTCTAGTTCCTGTTAAGAAACCTTTTCAATACTCACTGCTACAGCGTCTAATTTTCCATCGTTACAGTCCACCTCGATTCCGTCATCTTCCCCTACAGTCAAAGGGAAGCAGAGAGCCATCAGCCAATCACCAGGCAAAAAACGTGCTGTGTCATCTTTGTCCACGCTGGTGGAGGAAGAGTTAGAAAGTGGCCGGGTCAATAAACGACTTTGTATCCGCGAACGAACTCAAGAACTCTCTCGGTAAGATTTGTGCTGACCTACTCATCTCGTTACTAACAATGCTCCCTTGAAGACGCAGGGATCTTGAGAAAGAATGGACTGCTGTGGCTCAAAGGACTCATGCAGCACCCATTAAAATTATGAATGATGTCGATGACGAGGAGATTCCTCTTCCAAAAGATTTTCGCTATATAGAATCTGAATATTGCTAGTAAGTCATCAACTCTCAAAAAGCCATCTCCTTACCTACTGACTCCTAATGAATTAGCTCGGAAAAAGTACCAAGATTTGAAGACGAGGAATTTTTAGTGTGGTGCGAATGCAAACCGTCGAAGAGGTGTACCGCACAGTGCAGTTGTCAGGACCTGTCAGAACTTTTTCTCAATGGTGAGAAGGTGCTTGCATATACAAAAGATGTATGCAGTTATCTTTCCCTTTTATACACCTTTGCTGATGCTGCTCCAGCGTCTTTTTAATTTAGATATACCACGAGGGGCTGAGGTCATTGAGTGCAATAGTGTATGCCATTAATTAGTTGTCAGTGGTCATACCATGCTGAATTGCGATGCAGCGATGCAGCTGTGATCCGCACAAGTGCCTGAACCGCATAGCTCAACAACCACGCGATGTCCCCATTGAAGTGTTCAAAACGGTTGACCGGGGTTGGGGTGTACGTTCGCCTAAGGATATCGAGAGAGGAAAGGTTTTGGGGATATACACGGGGTAAGGATCCTTGCTTTTTGTTAGATTGTTGTCGAACCTTGCAACAATTTTGTAGACTTTTGATGTAAGGGTGCCTTATCCGCTCAATGTGTTGATTGACATGTTACCAGATCCCGAGATGCGGCGGCCGTCCTTCCAGATGATCAAAAGGCTTATCTTTTTGATATTGATGGAAGGGAGTCTCCAGATGCAGAGGAGCCAGAGGACTTGTATAGTGCTGATTCCAGGGCACATGGTATGTGAAGTTTTTGTGCATTTCTCTCTGCTCAATGCTTACTACCACTAGGTAATTGGACAAGATTCATCAAGTAAATTTATCCTTCCTGTTCTTCGTTTTCGGTTCCTTAAACACAACGGCATCCCATTTTTATAGCCATTCATGCGACCCAAACTTGATCGTTTACCCTGTCGTGTACAATACCATTCCCGATGTTAGTACCACCATCCCTTGACCTCTTCTCACAGCGGAATACTTATCTCTTGTAGATGAATATGCCGTACATTGCTTTTGTTGCAATGAAGGATATACCTGCTGCCACTGAACTCGTGTTTGACTACAATCCCATAGCGACGAAGGAGTATTGGGAGAAAAGGAAGGGACTCAAAGGAAGACCCAAACGACCAATTGTTCCCAAGGGGAAAACACCCTGTTCCTGTGGGTCAGGGCCAAAATTATGTCGGGGCTTTGTATGATTCCAGTTGTTTTATGAGGTTTATCTTATCATATCTATTTTTTACCTCCATGTCAGTAATTTTATGATTATTATTGAACCTATGTTATCTATGTACTATATTATAAATCTGATCATAGTACATATCGCTTTGAAGGCCTCAATATGCAAAGCTACAGCTATTTAAGAAGTACAGAAGTGGCTCAGCTTTGAACAGGCCTAATACCTCTTTTCTTTGCTGCGCACCGAAGGGTACAAGAGATGGATCGGTTGGTGTTCTTTCTTCCCTCCTGCACTCACAATCTTACAAACAGTGAAGCGCATGAAGGATTCCGTAGATATGTATAAGCTGCAGATGGTCAAGAAATCACGCTACAATATCTCAAGGATGCGTCATTGTCGACTCAGCCTGAAGAATAACATGCCAACATCGGAGTCAATGGGTATATAAATCGTGTTGCCTACGCTATGAATATGTTGAGTCCTCTACTCTTTCCCCAAACCCCCTCGCCAGCTACCAGCTTCGTCGGTAATCTTGGTTCCTGATACTTTCAAAAGAGACATGATGGTAACCAGCTTCTGGTCGCGGAGATTCTGAGAAGCAAAAACGTTTTCCCTCCGGCAGATGACGTGGCACGTCGAGGATGAGCATCGCACCGAGAGGCGACGTGGCGGAGAGTGGGCCAGGTGTAACGAGCTGCAGCGAGTCCGCGTGAGTCGAATCGAGGCCAGGGAAGTAGGGGCAGGGGGTCAGGTTTTAGGGTTAGGGTTAGGGTTTGACGCGTATCCGCGAGCATTGGCGTTGACGAGAAATGTTTAGGTGTCTTCACATCGTTGACACGTAAACTCGGTGTCCGCAACATTGAGCTGGTTGAGATGTACGACATTGAACTTGAACCTCAACCCGTATGGACTCATATTCTATTCTATATGGCGAAAGGACGTCCATCGTCCAGCGGACTTCAACGACTCAGCAGCAGAACATGTGTGGTTTGCTAACCAGCTAAGCGATGACGCGTGCGCTTCGCATGAAATTCTCAACGTTCTTCTGAACTGCCCCGAGATCGATGTTGGGGACGATTTACGGAGATTTAGAACGGGGTCAAGTTATCATCGGCCTGAGGTTCCTGAGGTTCCTGGGACAGATTGAAGCGTCTTCCTAGGCCTATTAACTGGCTAGGATTATGCTTAAAACGCTCGAGCTTCTGACGAGGCTCGAGCTTATCTCCGCAGAGGTGACGGGTCACCGGTCTAACAACTCCTTATAATTATGTCAAGGCACGTATCTCTTTTTTAACGCCTCAGAGTCTCAGACTTGCCTCAAACTCTCTGCTGGCAGCATCTATATTAGACTTACATTCGGAATAAAACATATTTTGTTGCTAAGGATGGTGCCCGTGCGCATTCGTTTTGCTCCCCGAAGTAGTCGATCTCGATAAGAGTGTTCTCGTCGCACGTTTCTGTCGTAGTGTAGGCCTTGGTCAGTCCGTTCTAGCCAGTTCCACGCGTACAGAATGAAATCTTCTCAAGGCGCCTATACATATACTCACATATGGTCTTCAACAGCTTTAGAGATGTCGATCTATTCGTCAATTCAACGCATGAATCCTTTATTCAGTACTTAGGGTTAGTCGGGGTTGTGGTCATCAGCTGAGCACCCCGTCAAATCCTTACCATAGCTCGTAGTGATAAGCGTGGAGACGAGATCCGACGGGCTGGCCACCGTGATGGGCCCATATGCGCACGGTCCGAATTTTGGCCTTCTCCCTGCCTTTCCCCAGTGCACACCGTGGCTCCCTACTTCCTACGATACCTCGTCCCGCGTCGAGAGCAGCGCGCTCAATCACGTCTGTTGCTCCAAGTTCTTCTTAGTCTGACGTGGGTGCAGTGGGCTCTGTTTTTCTTGGGGTACATCGCCAAAGCATATTTATTTCTACCCCGCAATCGAGAACCTGCTTGACTCACTGATCATCTGCAGATGGCTCGCGTAGACTTGCGATGCGATCGACTTCTTCAGCGTGTCTCTCAGCGTATCGCAGCTACAAGTCCAGTTCAACAAGTCTACGCGCACGATCATCGTCCGTCGTTCCTTATTTCATGCCGCGCAAGACTAAGATTTCACATTGCAGACTACCGCTATAACCCTCACACTATTGTTTCCAGCCGCTGGTGCTGTATATCTCTACCTCCCTTAAAACTCGTCTTCGTCAACGCCTTCAGTCAGTTTCTAGCGCTTCGATCGCTCTTCGGGATCGGAATGGGTGGGATATGGGGTTAGCTGCATCGACCGCTCTCGAGAAGTTACCAGCGGAAGCTCGCGGTCTTGTCAATGGAGTCTTGCAACAGGGATACGCTGTCGGGTACCTCCTCGCGTGTGTATCAACCTGAAGCTTGTTCCCGAAACTTCCGTGGAATGGCGCAGTCTTTTCTGGACCGGGGCCGGTATCTCGCTTTTCGCAGCGGTTATAATGGCGTTCCTACCCGAGAGCGAGGTGTTCTTGCGGTCGAAGGCGATTGAGAAGGCGAACGGTAGCTCGACGGGGAAGAAGACGAGATTGTTCATTAAGGAGTCAGGGGAGATGCTGAAGCGGCATTGGATTTTGTGCATATATGCTGTTCTGCTGATGACTGGTACATTTTGCTATTCATTTCTGCGGCGCTCAACCATTCAGCCGACGATGCTGCGCATGTAGGCCTCAACTTGCTGTCCCACGGCTCTCAAGTATGTGTCCTTTGACCCCCAATTTGGGTCGCGTCCAACTCATTTCTATTTCCTACGGTAGGATCTCTATCCCACGTACCTTCAACAGTCGAAGAACTTCTCGGCAGATAACGCTTCCATCGTGGTTGACAATGAGCTGCAGCCCCGAATTTGAATCCACGTGGCTAATTTTTTGATCTCAGTCTGGCCCGGATATCCTCGGGTTGAACACGGTTCATTCACTTTGGTCCCTCTGGAAGCTCTCTGACCCAGTGAAAGGTCTGTCTGAGCAGCACAAGGGAAGTCCAATTGTCTTCCCATGTAAGAGATGATGCATAGCCCTGGCTCAGCTCTCAGCCCCATCTCAGTGAATCCTCTGGCCCGCTTCATGTTCTTTCTCTTGGTTTCCACCTCCTTCCACACCACGCAAATGGAAACCCTCAGCGGCTCTCTCAGGACTTTCAACGCTGACGTTCCTTACTTCTTTTATGCCTATTGTTAATGGACATCTCACGATTCCGGAGCCGCAACCACCCGCCTCCCTTTCCCCGCACAAACTCTCAAGACCGGCTGAGCCATTCTGTAGCTAGAATCTCCGCAGCCAGCTCGATGTATAGTGCCTTTACAGATTATCAATCGCGAGGTACGTTCAAGCTGGCATTTTCATTTGTCCTTCCGAGTCGTTGCCCATGGATTAATATATTGATAACTTACCTTTGTAGATTAATCCACTCTCTAAGCCTGCTCGACATTACCTCCGTACACGCACCATCCATACCCTTGCATTCTTGTCGACCGCTGTTATGATTCTGAAGTGGGACGCCGTGTGACACGTGCTGAAGAGTGTGTTTGCGAGCGAGGACCAGGTTGGAGTTGGGAGAGTCGGTGGCTCCGTTTACAAGTGCGGGTGGTGGAAATATGGACAGGAGGGAGGTGGAGGTAGAGGGAGCGTAAAACGTGCAGTGCGGTGCTTTGGGTTGTGTGCTTGGTGGAGCGGGAAAGTGAGTAATCTTTCTCTCTTCTTCCTTCTGACCTTCTGATTTTTTTTTTTTCAGACTGGGAGAGTAGGCTGTATATATTATGCTTTCAGTATAAAAGTTTTTGCGGCGGTGCGAGGGCAAAATGGAATGAGGTATGTCGTTGGAGGTGGGGGGGTCGATGATAGCCTGACATGAAGGTGCGCCATGACATCTCTGTTTCTGGACAATTCTGTCGCTTACGGGATCAAGTCTTCAGCATCAGTTCCTCATGATGCGTTCGTGAACTGTGATCTCATTCGATCGCACCCAGGCTGGAGTCTCTCATTCCGATACATGATGTTCAACAGAAGCTCTTCCATGAATCTCTCATGCTCCTGTTGTGGGGTTCATTGACATTCTGATCAGTACATATCTACTGCCTTTGGGATCAAAATCGAAATCAAAGCTAATCCCTTTTACATTGTATCGGTGAGCTACAAAGTTAAAGTTACTTGCGGACGTTGAAACCACTCCGTGCTCCTTTCTCCGCTGCCTCGTCAGTGTGTCACACTCCCAAGTTTGAGTTTGGAGTTTCACGCTCGGATGCGAGATGACTGCGCAACAAGGCTATGGTAGGTCCACCTCTCCAGGTCATTTCAAGTTCCTTCTCCAGCACTCAGTGCTAACAATCCTCTCTCCCTTCTTCCAATCTTCTCCCCTCTAGAACAACGAATGCAAGCGTGAATCTTGTGATACTTACTACAGCTTTCGGTCTCATTCTTTCTGGTGTCCTCTCGCTTTCAGAATCTCAAAACCATGCCCATAAGATCTCATATACCGGGGACGTTTATCACGTCTCATCTATCTAGGAACACTTCTTTCTTGTCCTCGCCATGTTTTTTTTTGTGATGATGTGCTCGGCCGGCTTTTGCTGGCTTTGCCTTTATTCCAGCGATGAGTACATAGAGGAATCGTCTATAGAATCGCCGCAGTATACTAGAGGATTTTTGTTATCTAAAGTCATCTGCCGTTTCGACCCATCCCACCCATTTTGACTGTTGCCTCGCCATGCTATGTACGCGCCACTCGAGGCCATGTGACCCCTTGAGGACGCGATGGTGCCAGCTGAGCCATCGCGTCCCCATGTTTTTTTTTTACTATTCATTGTTCCCCATACATCCCTTTTGACTGTTTATTACACTTCTTCTTACATACGGCAGCTGCTTCCAACTTTATTTTACTACTGATATCTATGCGTCTCACGTTGGTCTCACGAGCCATTGTTATAGGAATCCAAATGGACATTTTCATCTGCTTTTTACCTGCCCCAGCTCCACCTTGCATGGGGCCGGCCATGATCAACGTTATGTTGCGAAGTGGTCTTTGAATGGCGTTCTCTGGAACATTGGTGAGTACTCTCAATGATAGGGCGGGAATCACGTTATTTTTCATTCATGGAACCGTTCTAAACATGCAGCTTGTACGACGCGATATCCACCAACTCTGCCCTCTTTCGAGCACAATTTCTGAGTCAGACGCAGCTAGGCGTGGAGCACTACGTGCATTCATGTGGATACTGGGGAACAGCATGACCCTAACGAGAACGAGGTTTGATTGTCGAACAGAGCCATGTTTTCCTCCGTATGGAACTCTCCACTCGTCAAAACTATTCCACTCCTCTCGACGATGCTATCCTACTATTCAACATTCATATATCTGATGCAGCACCCACGCGCACCTGTTGATACTGCATAGTTGCGCACTGCTCTGTTCTCCTCAAGTGTCAAAATATGCTCATCCAACGGGGGGAAAAACACAGGGTTCTGGCCGGTTCCGTCACTCAACTTGCAACCAACAGGATCCAAAGCTGATTCAGCCACATATGATATAGGAAGGCAGTTGCGGAGGACATACTTCTGCTCATTGTGCCAGTAGATGTCGAATTAAAATAGACACTGAACATACCACGAGACACCGTCGGCAATCTGTAGAAGTGAGCACAAAATCCAAGAAGAAAATAAGTGATATTTGCAAGTTGCATGGATAGTAGAACTAGAGGTGCAATGGTATGTGTTCGACGGGGTGCGAGTGTGGGCAAGAAAGGGAATCTGGAAGAAAGAGGTCTGGACAGAGAATAGAAAAAAAAAGTGTTCTGGAGGGAGCGGACGTCATAGTGATAGCAAGAAAATGTCCATGTGCATTGCATGATACGAAACGAGGTTCGGAGGCGGGCAGGCATTCTACAAAGAGCACATGAGGACCAGAAACTCGGGACGCCAAAAAAAACAAATCAACGAACCTCTCAATCAACCCAACGCTCCACCGGCCTACCTTGCCCTCCTTCACCCCCACCCCCTACAACCCTCCTCCTATGCTTACTCTCCGGCTCCCCCTGCAAGGCACTCGACAACTCCCTCTTCACATAGGTCTAACCTCGGTCCGTCCTCTCTCCCTCTCCAGACTTGACACCCCCACCGATGAACTCGAGTTTGGAGGGACGGCGGAGGCGGCAGAGATAGGGTGGATGATGTTCGCGACGCTGGAGAAAGATGAAGATGTGTCGAAAGGAGGAGGTGGGTATGGCGAGGTGGAGGGGTCGCTGCAAAACAAAAACGATGGGTCCTGTGGAATGCTTTAGTTTAGAAAATATGAACGAAAGGTAACCACTTACGGAACTAAAACTCTCGGTCATGGAGGGAACGGTGAGCGGGGGAGAAACCGAGGTGAAAGTCGTCGCAGGAGGCAGAAGGTGAGTGAGGGAGAAGCTCATTTTGCGAAGGTTTGCAGCCTGGGCCAACCAGCGCTGTCTCACGGTGGAATTTCGACGAATGTGCTACGTTGATTGGATTTTCCTTGAAGGTTTGTTTAGATAAACAAATAAAAAAATGAAACGGAAAGACATACCACAAGCATTGGCACCGTCGCATGGCAAACATATTGGTCACTTGCCTGTTTGGAGGTTGTGGCACGGAAGTTGAAGCAGATGCTTTTTGCGGAGTTCCAGGGGGGGGAGAAGCAGTTTCTTGTTTGCGTGGCACTTGTCGACGTGTCGTTTACGCAGATAACTGTGGGAGACGAACTGAGTCCAGGACTCGGTGCCGCTGAAGCAAAAAACAAACCTGCGGATGAACCGATGATCACAAAATTGACATTTGTAGGGTCTGTTGGTGCCAGTATCTGGGAGTAATTATGGGAGAACGGTGGAGCTGCTGGCCCCACCGCGACTGAGACATGCTTACGTGATCTCATGTGGCGAGTAATGTGTGGCCGGCGACTGAACGCCGATTGGCAGACTAGGCACTTGAATTCTCCGCCCATCGTGTGTGGTTGAGTGAAAGGAAAGCAAGAGAGGCCACGCCCAATCGTCGGTAAAAAACTACATCATTTCTCACGGCCGTCCCTGCATCAATCCAGATCTCAATCACTCCTGGATTTGGACAGTCAATTTCCTGATGACTTTTTCTCAACACACAGTCAAATAAGTTATATTAATTGATTACACACAGCTTGCTTCAGTGCAATGAAGATGGCCACTGATAGCAGTCCTATGGTGACTCTATCAGCACACATGTACCCGATTAAACAACTACAACCACTGACACATTCCAAGTGTCAGCAAGTCAAAAACACCCTTGGCAGCACCTTTCACCATCACGTGGAACCATCAAGGCCCATTGTTGCTGCAGACTGCAATAGACCTTGCAGGCCTTTTGAGGTTGGCAGTGGTACTCCTAATCCTAAATAGAAAATGGGATCAGTTGATGATCTTGGACTCTGAGACTGTAAAATCATGATTTCCACTTCATTGTTTGCACTTTGAACTTCAGATTTGTAGTTCCATTGTCTCCAGCATTTCCAATTTCCAAATTGTCTCTGGCAATTCCAGTTTATCTAGAAGTTTGCATTCCCTTCCATATTTCCGTATTTGCAAATGTCCAGAAAGATGGCAAGAAATCAGCATTATATTTGTCTTCAGCTATCATCATTGATAACAACACAACTCTTCTGAGAGTATGCTTACCTTAAGAAAGGCAAACTCTATTTGCATGGCACCTCTAAGACACTTGCACGCTAGGAAAGAGCCACACAAACAAAGGAAACACCCTAGAAAAGCTTTACGCATTCAGTTCATAGTGTGAGAGTGGTTCTATGAAAAAGTGCTGGAAATTTGCTACAAGTTAGATATGATATTGACTATAGTGCTAGCACTTCAAAATTTGTTGGTGACAGTGGTCTCATGTCAGCAACAGTGACACTTCGCATATGGGCAGGATTATGTAAGATATGGTCTTAAATCGGTGAAAGGTGAAGCCTGTCACTCGGGCGCATCAGCGCTCGAAAGTTCTTGTTGGTCAGTGTGCTGTGAACTTAAAGTTATGTGGAAGGGGCTAAGTGGCAACAAACTGGATTCAGTGGTGAAGAGAAACGAGTGCTTGCCTAAAGACTTGCACATGCATGGGGCAATACAATCAAAAGGGAGCAGCAAAAAAAAAACAAATGCAAGTGCAGATGTATATGTAAATGCTAGTACCAGCACTAACTGAGTATTAGCTGCTGACTAACCAATAATCGAAGCGCAACACAAATCAGGCATGAACAATCAAAGGCAATCAAGCACGAGCACTTAAATCCCCAATGACAGCAAAAAAACATAGAGTGCACTTTACAGAGCAAAAAGTGTGTTGAGAATGAGGAGAATGATGAGCGCGCTCTTACAGCAGTGAGCTCTTACAGCAGTGAGCTCACTAATGCATAGGGGCAGCCATGCACTATATTCTGGTGTTATACTACAAAATTGAGGCTATATATACTTAAATGGCTGTGGAGTCAGGCATATCCTATAAGGAAAGCGCTCCATAAAACATAATAGATGAGTGGAGCCAGTGCCTAAAATATCTATAGCTCCAGCGCAGCTCCAATGTGAGCTCCAAAAAATCAGTCAGCAAGAAAAGCCCATCAGCCAATCATGTGAAAGTCATGTGCACAGTGACATGACAGGCACATCACATCCAACAATAATGAAATGTCAAGAAAAATGAAAAAATATGAGTCCAGCACTGACAGCAGCTCATCATCCTCCCCCCAACTTAAATCTTGACTGTCCTCAGTCAATCTCCACCGCTATGACCAACATTGATCCACCTCATATTTGATCTTCTTTTCTCAGTGCCTGAAGAAGCACCTATTTTTATCTTTGTTCTCTCTATAAAAGACCCTCCTCCAAGTGCTCACTTTCCTCTCTCAGCTCTCTCTTTTTCCCTCTTTTCTTCACACCTTTGTTTTGTATGTCACATTTTTTATTTTCTTTTAGCGTGCACTGACTTTCAACTTGAATAGATTTAATTTTTGCCCAATGCTCAATGACTCTGACAAAGCAGCAGGTGACCAAAGTGGTGAAAGCAAAGATTGCCACTCAAACTTTCATTATCTAGGCTGTGCCGCTCATACACGATGTACTTCATTTGGTGGAGGACCCAGAGCACAGGCAAGATGCATTCAAAACAATCAGCGCTCTCCTTTGTGCTTGGAATGACCTTCAAGCCCCCAATGTTCTATGGAGTGACAAGTTTGAGTTGTTGCATATGGGTGTGCTGCTGTGGCAGTGCTACTTCAAAGAACTGTGGGCTCAGCCCTACAAGGAATATGTTGTAAGTCCTTTTTGTCACTTTTCTTATTTTTCACCGCTAATGTTTTGACAGGGCCACATCCAGCATGCAATGAATACTATTGAGGTCATCAAGGGCCTCAGTTTTGAGCGCTTTCCTGCCACTGGCACCACCATTTCAGGCTCCAATGTGGTCATTCCCACTGTTGCTAGTCTGTCTAACACTGTGGCTGCTCCTCTGCCTCAGGTGGCAGTAGAGGAGCTGGAAACAACAAGTACTCACAATGAGGTAAGTTTTGTTGACTGTTTTTTGTGGTGCTAACTTTGTCTTTAGCAACACATTGATATTGATTTCACAGGTGCTGAAAACAACAAAGAAAATGTGGCTCTTGTGGTGAAGTCACCAGTGAAAGAAAAGGGCAAGGCAAAGGCAAAGACACCCATGGTGACAAAGACAAAGAAGACCAAGGTCATGAAGCCCAAGCTGCCCTCCTCTGATGAAATTCCCTATACAGTGAGCTTGAGCACTTTCTCTTTTTGTTGCACTGACTTTGTTTTTTAGTTCACCAACATGGAGCTTGCAGCAATCCTGCCCAAACTTAAGGATGGAACATATATGCAGAATAGCAAGAATTGGCTGGAGAGTGTAAAAATTCTGCTCAGCAAGAATTTGGCAACGTTGGATAGCTATGTAAGTTGGACTTAATCCTTTTTTGCTTGTGGCTAATGCTCTTTTAGTGTGACCACTGCATTTCTAAGAATATTGACTGCTACTGCTGGTATCCAGAGCATGGTTGGCCTTGTGTGTACTGCATCTCTCAGTCGAAGGGATGTATGCACCAAGGTGTGGTTGTTGGCAAGAAGCATGAGAAGAAGCCAAAGGATGCTGTGGCAATCAAGCAGCACGTCCCTTTAGTTTGGGCCACTCGGGACTTCTTGTGCTGACAAGGGCTCTCTTTTCAATATGTGGAGCTCCAGGCGTTGTCGGTGCCTGCTATGAGTAAGCACAAAGTTAAATCAAAGAAAATAGTCGACTTGAGTGATGACAAAAAGCACACATGCACTATCAAAAAAATTAAGGTCAAGTGTTGGTTGGCTTCTGCTCCTGTTGTGAGCAGTAAAGTCCTTCCTGTTGCTCCTCCTGTTGTGCCTGCTGTTGCGCCAAAACCTCTTGCTGGTCCTGCACTGATTGGCAAAGCTTTGTCCACGTCACGTTCTACTGCCATTAAGCATGCCGTTTGTCCTGTCAGGGAAATTCTCCCTTCAAACCAAAGGCCACAGTTGTGCCTATTGTTCTTGCTGTCACATTGGGCAAGCCTCCTGTGCTTAAGATTCCCATGGCCACAAAAATTTCCTCTACTTTTGGTGCACCTGCCACTCCCATGGGCATTGGTGCTTTCTCTTTCACTCCTGCTCCTGCTCCTGCTCCTGCTCCTCCTGTGGCACCAGTCAAACCATCCTTCCTCATCCTGTCTGCTGTACCTTGTCCTGGCAAGGAGTCCAGGTATCCACACTTATCTTCAATTTTTTGTGTTCCTCAAGATGTGCCTAACTTGATTTCTTTTCATAGGCCAAAGTCCTCTCCCACTTGTGTTGCTGCAACCTTCCAAGGCCAAGAGGGCTCTCTTTTCCCTCTTCTGTCACCCATGTCACGCACTGCACTGGAACTAGAAGAAACCATGCGCACTCCTACTCCTGCCACGTCTTCTATTGATGTGTTGCTCATGGAAGTCTTCAGTGATAGCAACAGCGACAAGGAGAACACAGAAGGTGGTCATAATACTGAGAACAGCAAGGACAGCAGTAGCGAGGAGTTTCAAGATGAGCACAAACAGTGGATTGAGGCTATGTTGGAGAGCACATGTGAGGTGGATAGCAACGATGATGTTTGCAAGCTCACACCTCAAGAGCTCTCTGTGGCAAGTTTTCTTTTCTTTTCTTTTGTTACTTTGCTAATTTTTTGTTTTAGCCTCAGTGCCATCCTCGCACATGGCAGCCTCGTACTCTTCATGAGGACTGTGACTACAAATGGGTTCTGGGGGACTTGCATTTCCCTGTGAACTTTCATCAAAGTCATGCTGAGCTTCTGCCCTCACAGTCTCACACTGCAGGAATCTTTTGTCTCTCAGATGCATTGCTGGAAGAGACTTGCCATTGCTATGCTGTCACTTGCCAGGCTGTGGGCACAGCAACATAATGTGCTTGCTCAGTATGTTAGGCAATGTCAGCAGGTGCTCGACTGGCAGAATGCAAATGAGATCACACCTGAAGAGTTTCCTATGATGGAGGACAAGAAAACTCTGCACATGCTGTTACTAGAAAAGAATCTGTAGCCGTGTGTTTGTAAATTTTTTAGTTTTTGTATGCTTTGCTAGATCGCTTTCCCCCTGGTTGAATATATATGGGGGAAAATTCAGTATTTTCTTGGTCTGTTCTTTTGTGTGATTTTGTAAGTTTATAGTCTGGTTGTAAGTAAGTTGAATGAATATGTGAAATTTGAATTGTAAGTAAGTCAAAATTTAGTGAAGTTCAAAAATGAAAAGTTATTGTTG
>JAGGAR010024183.1:0-14859 GCA_017657315.1 Termitomyces sp. K1Ag
AGGGAATGGAGCAGAAATCTCAGGAAGGGCAGAAGGAAGGTGGAGGGTGGGGAGGGTGGGGAAGGGGAGGAGAGAAGAATCAAGAAATCAGGAAGATGGATCCGAGCTTGTTGCCTGGGTGGGCGTATGCGAGGGCGTTGGCGTTGAGGGTTGCGGAGGGGGTGAGTATGCTCTTCGATCTTGCATTTCTTTCCTTTCCTTTCCATTCTTATCTGGGAATGTGGGATGCTAACGCGCATATTTCGACAGGACAAAGCGTCGGACACGTCGCCTAGCGCGAAAGCGCTCGAAGAGGCTATACGATCGTTCCCGGAAGTCGTACCTCTCCTCGCGGATAAATTGGAGGTTGCGCTGCCGGGACATATACGTTCGCATCCAAGTTTCCGAGTCTATACAGACGCCGGGTACGTCTCCTTTTCTTCCCCTTCCTCCCTTCCGTTCCTAACGCACTCAACAGAACCCTGCCACCCTCGCACGCGGCCCTACATGCCATAGCGCACATGTACACAACCCACTCCTCCGCACCCTGGAAAGACCCCTCGTCTCCCTTCCTCCCCTCCTGGTTCCTCTCCACCACAACCTCGCTCTTCCCTACACCCTCTTCCCTCCCCTCTTCCACTCTCCCCAGCACACCTCGACGCACGGCCCTCCTCTCCCTCCTCTCCAACGCAGAGGTACAGCGCACCCTCGTGAGGCACGTTATGGTGCTCGAGGGCACACACCGGCGTCTGCTGAGTTTTTTGCCGAAGGATACCTTGACTGGTGGGCAGGGGGCGGGATTGGCGTGCGATCCTGTGCCGCCTGGGACGAGCGTGAGTCGGTATGATGAGGCGTATTTCGAGGGGGTGGAGAATGTGTTTGCGTGGAGTGGAAGAGGTGGTGCCAGGGGAGGGGCAGTGGATGAAGAGGATGAGAGGATGTTAGAGGTCGTTATTCGGGATCGGGAGGTTAGGGCAAGGGTGTTCGTGAGTTCTTATCATTTTTTTTCAATTTGTGCGAGGATGGGATGCTGACCTGTGGGGTATGTAGCAATTTTTGAGAGGGCTGAGAGCGCAGTTCCCTGGTGGACTTAGGGAGATGCTGGAGAGGATTGGGCCGGAGGCGGTGGAGGAGGTATTGGCGCAGGTGCAGGGGTTGATCGTTGGGGAAGAGGGTGAGCAAGGAGGAATGCCAGGGGCATTTGCAGGCGGTGCGGTGGCGGTAGCGGAGGGTGAAGGTGCGGTTGTAGTTGAACCTGAGCCTGTGCCTGAACCTGTGCGTGAGGCGGCTACTGTGCAGGAGGAAGGCGAAGGGTATGAGGATGAGGAAGAAGAGGAGGACGAGGAAGAAGACCGTTATGTGAGTCCTTTTATTCCTGTGTAAGTGTTTGAGGGCGTGCTGATATATGTGTGTGTATGTAGGGTTTCCGAAGAGTGTTTAGGAATGTACTGGGGAGGTTCTGGAACGGCGCTATGGGTATTGCGGGGGATTCATCATCTGATGAGGATCGTGAGGAGAGAGCGGCGCAAAGAAGGGAAGGGCGAGAGGAGAGCGATGATGTTGATTAGGCGTGTGTTGGTTGTGTGAGTGGACACGCTGAAGTTTTAGAGAGTGGATGGGCTTTTCTGTTTCTTGCGATTGAATGTCCATGTTGAGGCTTTTAGCTGGGCGGCCGGTATATTATGTCCGTTCGCAGCCATGCATATTGCCTTGCACAGAGAACGTAGAGGCATACACGACTCTTTCAGCAATGGTGTACTACCTGAAAGCGTTGCAAAATAACGTATGATGTATACTTCAACCTCTTAACGAATTTGACAAGCGTCGCCCCAGTACATCATACTCGCTTTGCCTATGAGTTATATCTGCGATCTCGTCTTGCTTGCATTTCTTCAAGTGTAGTCCCTAATCTGCGGTAATTTAAAATGTTTCGTCATTGTACTACGTGTCATGTAATCCCAAGACGTTCCGTTAAATATGACGTTAACATGATATCAATATCAACAAGAGATGGCAACTCGCGTTTTCCGACAGAATCGCGGAAGCGAGATGGAGTCAAGATCAAATCCATGGGCCGGTCATCCGCATGAATCTCAGAATGGAGGGAGGACACTACGTCGTGAATCTTGGGGCGATGAGATGGGTCAAACGACCAGCAGGATTCCATCAATGCCCAAATATCTTCTGTCAATCCCCTGACCGTCCATGCGGGACTGGAGTGACCTGGTCGGGAAGGATATTCACCAGATACGACTCGAGATTTAACCGAAATGTCATCATCTATGTCGTGGAAAGGACAGTTGTGAACGAAGAGCTGCAATCCGGTCGTTTAGAAAAGTTCTACCCAGATCGAAGGCTGGATGTAAGTTACCTCGTACGCAACACAAGCAAATGCATAAATATCACTGGTCTTAGTTTCAAACCCTCTTGAAGTTCCCGTGATACGCAGCAACTCTGGAGCTTGCCAACGAGTCATAGAGTCGGTCAATATTGACGACCTATCGGTGACAGTAGTCGATCCGAATCCGAAATGGGCAAGACGTGCCCTCCCACATTCATCCACAAGAATGTTAGTCTATGGTAAGAATTTCAGTATCCGTAATCTAGTAACAATGGTACAACATACCCCTTTCACTTCGCCATGGACAATGTCGTTTTCATGGAGGTAAGCAATTCCAGTAGCCACGTCCCGAAGCTGTAAAGCTATCAGCAATGTGACTTGAAAGCCAGAGAAGTGTAACCTGACAAGGAGAGCACGATTGGCATGAGAACATTCTCTGAGAAACCGAAGTATAGTGCCATTTTCCATCCATGGAGACACGATATATATGTATGGTTGGAAGTAATACAATCCGAATACAGGAAGTAAATTTGTGTGGGATAGCTGGCTCCAGAGAATAAGAAAGTCCGTGGAAATTTCCTGTTGTATATTTCAGGATCAATGTGGTGACCACTAAATCTAGGAGTAAAGGTACCTTCTTGAATAGGTCATGAGTGCCTCTATGAAATCGAATAGCCTTGAGACCAACTGTTCGTCCCAAAAAGTAGCCCTTGTAGTAATCGGGAAAGATTTCCTTGGTGACGAAAGCCGAAACGTCATCTATCTCGATACCTTCGAGAACGTAGCACGTTGGGAGCAGTCCCGACCTTTTTGAAAGCTCTTGTGCTGCGATGATAACATTGCGCTTGAAATCAAAGGTAATTCCAGATATATCAAGAAGCTGAAAAGCTGATATGTGAGATGAAGGTGGATGATTTGGCACAGTGAGACTCACTGTTTGGAACGCATCGAGAAGTTTCTGTGCTTTTTTGCCATGATTCTCAAGTAATTTCTTATACTGAATATTGTCACTGAAGATAGCACCCAGACGAGTAATAAGATGGCTCATGTTGTCCAACGTCGCTCCTTCGTCAGAATTCCTTCTTTGTAAATCATTAATGAGGTGAGTTGATGATGGTTGTTGTTTGACAGCAGTGGCATCATGACGCGGCCCCAACGCCAATGTTGTGTACTGTAGCCTAGGTGACGATGTGACCTGAGAGAATTTTTGTAAATGGGATTGTCGAGACCTCAACAAGTGTGAGGTTGATGAATTGTCATGGTCGATTTGACCCTGAGAGGACTGCAACTTTTCTTTCGGTGAAGCCAAACCAGTGAAAGCATTGTGGTGCGACGTCACCTCATCTAAAACCCTTGTTGATATTATTTTGGATTTAGAGAGCGCTTTGGTCATCGATGCACGGAAATGACGAGGAGAGAATTGGATATCTACCTCCGAGTACAACACACTCGGATGAAGTTGAGTGAGGACGAGACCTATCGTTGGGCGATCACTGGGTTCCGCTTTCCAACAGACTTCCATGATCGACCAGATTTCCGTTGTGAGGCCCCAAGAATTCCATGGTGGACTTGAGCTCAGTGGCCGGCTCGGGCGTGTTCCCTTGAATGCAATGTGGTACATAACGGCAGCATCATTTGAAAGGTGATCCAGTGGAATGCGACCGGTAAAGATCTACAAGATGTCAACCTGTCAACCTTATAGACTGATTCATAGATAGCCCACCTCATAACAAACGCATGCCCATGCGTAAACATCACTTGGTTTGCTATTCCTCACAACAATGTCATTCTGCATGGCAATAAGCTCAGGTGCCTGCCACCGAACAGTTCCCCCTTTTGATGCAGCGCCAGAATGAGAGGTCAGTGTAAGAATCTGGGGGTCGGATATCGAAGAAATTCCAAAGTCAGCCACCCGTGCAGTCCTTTGATCATCGACAAGGACGTTGGACTGGATACACAAAGATCAAGTAATATCCGGCCGAAGAAAACAGCAAAATTTACCCCTTTGAGATCCCCATGAATAATCCCATTGCTGTGCAGGTAGTACAACCCTCGAGCGACACCAACAGCCTGTTCAATAAACCAAGGGTGAGCTAAGGAACATGTACATGAAAAGTGAATTGAAGAACCAGCGGAAGGCGAGGAGCTTCAGGATTATCTTTGAGATACTTATTTATATTGCCATTCTCCATCCAAGGTGCGACAAGGCACGGTCGATCTTGGAAACGATAAAGTCCATATATTGGTAGAATATTAGGATGGCTCAGCTGTCGCCAGAGAATGGCCTCTTTCCAGAAATGCTGAAGATATATCATAAGTGGTCAACGTTCTCCTATTCATTGAGTCAAAAGTGACCTTCAAGACCAGCTCTTTGTCCATCGTCTCAAAAACACGCATGACCTTGATACAGACACATCGACCCTGATAGCTTCCCTTATATATATCGGCCTGGCCACCAGCTCCAGCTTGTATTGCATCCTTGATTCCATCCTTTAGCTCGTGGCATACTGGATATAGACCCGTCTTGACCGAGATCCTTTGGGTCGAAACAAGGACATGTTTCCGCAGTTGTTCATCCAGAACTGGCTGATCCAGGAGCTGAAAAGTACACTGATCATGAGTAAAAAATCTCAATGAAAGATGCAAGATCATGCACCCATTGAAACAAATCCAGAAGTTCTTGTGCATCTTGTCCTTGAGAACGTAAAAGTTGTTTGAGTGACTCGGGTCGTGCTATCAGAGGCGCAAGCTTTTCTACAACACTTGAGGGCGCAGTGTCCATTGCATTAAAGCAGAGTGAACATGGTCTGAATTGGATATAAACATTAGGGCAACCACAGCTTATAACACAAGATAGATGGAAGGCAGTGCGAGTGACATCAATCATAGATGTTCGGGTCTGATGGACTGTACTGAACTGCCTCTGGCTATGCTTCACAATGCTGTACCTCCGATCCTTCAAAGATGGCAAAGCGAGAGGAGGAAGGGAAAGATGGGAGCAATAGAAAGGGACATACGCGCCAAAGCCAAACGAGCGACCGGTTCGAAGTCCAGCTGGTTATGCCGGTGGTCAATGTGAACGTGCCAATGAAAGCGCATTCTTATGCGTTAAATAGAGCGTGGTCGACGAACTGTACCACAATTGCCAGAGGCATCAGGATGGTGAAAAGGAGGGAAGGGAGGGAATATGCACCTTCTCAGGCTGAGGTAATCACAGGCGTGGAAGTCAATGCATGTTGAAGATGCGATGAACTTGAGGTGTCTGGAAAGGTGTGAATAGCTCGGAACGAGAAGGGAGACAGGGAAGTGATACGGGGGACTTGTTCTTTGCTTCTCTTTTTGCGCTTGATGGTGATTTTGCTCGTTGTCTGCAGCAAAGATGGAGACTGCTTCACATACTCACGTCAAGCCATTAATGGCCGGATGACATGTGATGATCAGTTTTAAGTTAAAATAGCCTGCTTCACAGCGTTTACAAGAACTGACCTACGCAATGACAAGGATCACGCAAGGACGTTGGAGATTGATTTTGTGTCTGGACAAGCCCTACTTCAAAAGTGGAATTGCATATAGGTCCTCAGCCTGAGTACCTCATTCGCGACGGTATTCATCCATGCAGCTCGCAACGAGACTACGGGATTAGAAAGGAGATGGACTTGGGCATCTGATCCTTCCCTGCAACTCTAACCTTTCAGCTCCTGTAGATCTAACGACCGAATTGACGGGTTGTGCTTTGAAGTAGTGAGGTCGGATTTCTGGTTGATGCTGCACGTCGCGTTAACCAAGAGACGGATATTTCAACTACATAATACCTGTTTGTGCGTTTCTGGGTGTGGGTTTGGAGGTTCTTTCTCTAGGGGATGAGGCACGGTAATCAGGATCAGAGGTATGTATAAATTGAGCAAACCTACCTTGTGTTCACAGAAGAAGGGAGAAAACACAATTTTGCAATGCTGGTACACATCCTCTGTAGCTCAAGGACATTATCCACGTGCCACGGGAGCTTGCGCTAGACTCACCACAACGCATTTATATTGGGTTCTGTAGCAGCAGAGTACCACAAATTTGCACATGAGCAGAAACGTGAAAGGAAATATTGAATGCATGCCCACCACAACAAGATAGCAAACTCTCAAACCTCTGGCTATAGTCCACAGACTCAGTCCGCCATTTTCATCCCTCCTTGCCTTTCTCATTGCCTCCCCCTTCCCATACTTCAAAGCCCGTCCCGCCTATTCTCTTACTTACTTCCCCCGTATCCAATGCCTTGATCGACAAACCCCTCTGGCTCGCGCTCCACCACCTCGCTGACCTCGGCTGCGGCCCCGTCAATTTTGATTTCCGTTTGATTGCTGCAACTTGCTTGAGATTGGGAAAGGAGCCAGAGGGAGAGGCAGAGGGGCAGAGCAGGACGACATGACTTTGGAGCCAAGGAAATTAGAATTTACGCATTTCAGCTGTAGGACCGAGGCGCGCAAGGGCTAGGAAGGCGATTGGGGTGGTTGGACGGGGTGCGCAGGGGCCGGTGGTCATAAATGATGAGGAATGGGTATCTGGATAAAGGGTGAATTTGGTGAGAAGGTGTAACAAGACAAAAGGAGGGAAAAGATGGACTTGAGTGGTAGCACAGCTAACGCTCGTCATCTCTCGCTTTTGTCTCCTTCGCTTTTGCGTGCAGATCAGCAGCTCGCTTCTCATTATTTGGTGGAGGCATGGGGAAGGCAGCATTCTTTTTCTGTCTTTTTTTTCTGTGCGCGTGAGCGTCGGAATTGGTTAGACGAGATTTGGCGGGAGGACATACCTTGCGTTTAGCCGTAATCGGTACCGTTTCCTCTTCTTCCACGTCAAGACCCTCATCTACGTCGAGGGCTATCCACTCCGAGTCAGACATAACAACCCTCAGGGTACATCAAACCACGTACGCGATGAGAAAACCCAGACGGTTTCTCCTTTGTCACCACCTCCTCGTCATCGACTATCGCATCGGACGTAGAGGCAGCACCTGCGCCGTTAGTAGAGAATTGCTTTAGCTGGCACTGCAAGTGTTTCTTGAGGTGGGGAGCATAGAGAGCCATAATACTTATGGCAAATATCAGTCGGCATCATAAGTGGTCAACGTTCTCCTATTCATTGAGTCAAAAGTGACCTTCAAGACCAGCTCTTTGTCCATCGTCTCAAAAACACGCATGACCTTGATACAGACACATCGACCCTGATAGCTTCCCTTATATATATCGGCCTGTCCACCAGCTCCAGCTTGTGTTGCATCCTCGATTCCATCCTTTAGCTCGTGGCAAACTGGATATAGACCCGTCTTGACCGAGATCCTTTGGGTCGAAACAAGGACATGTTTCCGCAGTTGTTCATCCATAACTGGCTCATCCAGGAGCTGAAAAAGTACATTGATCATGAGTAGAGAATCTGAATAAAAGACCCAAGATCATGTACCCATTGGAACAAATCTAGAAGTTCCTGTGCATCTTGCCCCCGAGAACGTAAAAGTTGTTTGAGTGACTCTGGTTGTGCCACCAGAGACGCAAGCTTTTCTATTACACTTGAGGGCGCGGCATCCATTGTATTAAAGCAGAGTGAACATGGTCTGAAACTGGATGTAAACATTAGGGCAACCACAGCTTATAACTATTAGCACAAGATAGATCAAAGGCAGTGCGAGTGACACATAAATCGTAGCGCTTGACAGCCTCTTCCTTAACTCGCGGCGGGGCTGGAGATCAGTGTCCTCTTGAGAAGAGCGCCAGGGCGATACTCAATGGGTGACCGTTATCACCGACTGATGTGATGACATAGATATGATCAATCGTCCGAGAACTCGGGAATAGGTATGGACTTTCGATGGAGAGATCGTACTGAGTAGCAGTTCCAGTGCTGGACCTTGTTAACGAACTTAGTTATCTTGATGAAAAGGTTCTCTGCGTGCTAGAAAAGTGAATTTCTGATACTCCATTTGTCATCTACACAAACGTCGAGAAATAAAGATAAGAAAACAGATGTACACTCTCTTACCGCGGTCTGTGTAAAGAACTGATAGTTCCTACTCCCACCTTACTCTCACCCAGCCTCGGAGGCCGCTGTATGAAAGTTAAATTTAGGTATCGGAGCAACGTAGGAAGGGAAGGCGGTGAAAAGGAAAAGCGTGAGAGAGGCAGAAATGGAAGGGTGGGAGCAGAGGTGCGTATATCAGATTTCTTTTTCTGTTTCTTTGTTCTGTGCGCATGAGCGTCGGAATTGGTTACGGAGATTTTGGGGGGACGTACCTTGCATTCAGCTGTAATCGGCACCATTTCCTCTTCCTCATCAAGACTAATCCACATCAAAAACTATCCACTCCGAGCCAGATATACCAGCTATCAGGCCTCAGGGTACATCAAACAAAAAAACCCGGTTTCTACTGTTGAAGTGTGGAGCATAGAGCTCAGAGAAGACCAGTCGAATCTGGATGACGTGTTATCTAGATCTTATCAGTCGGGCCATCTCCTTTCTCTTTTTAGCTCGAAGAAATCGAAAGTTGAACTTCACCACGCTAGGGCAAATTTGGAGAGCGTTGTGGCGACCAACTCAGCTGATTGATTTGCACTCTAAGAGCCTGAGTATCATGTATGAAGTGTTGGCCTCGAGGTAAGTAAAGACAAAAGTCCTTTATCCTTTCTGACTTCAGAATCAAGGAGAATACCTTTAGCTGGCGGACCGCTGGATAGGTCGGCCCATCCTATATGCTCGTGTTAGAATAAGGACTCCCACTCCGTGGGCTGTGAACTAGTAACAGTCGCCTGCCTGTGGAGATTGCGTGCATGATACAAAGCGTTGGCATCCTGTACCAACTTTAGATTAAGAAAACCGTAACAACGATCCTCTATCCAGGTACACGAAATGTATTGTCCTATCTGTAGATTCGGTTATGATACATCAGGTCCTTCCAATGCCCTGTCCTCTCAATAAATCTTCTGCTGTCATATTGTCTCTGCCCTGCCCTGCCCTGCCCTGCCACCCTGCCCACCTGTACTGCTTTTTCCTGGCGCCCGTCAAAAGACCAGCAGGATTTCATCGAGACCTAAGTAGATATGTCTTATCTTGTTTAAAGGCGCCTCTTCGTCAGAATATCTTCCTCGTGAGTCATTATCCGAGTGAAATGCTGGAGGTCGTCGTTTGACACCAGGGCTAAATAATTGTAGAGTTGATGGATTGTCATTGTCCACTTGACTTTGTGTCTGCGAAGCAAAACCATTCAGAACATTGTGATGGAGCGCCACCTCGTTCAAAACCCTCGTTGAAATAACTCTGGATTCGGATAGCACTTTGCCCATCGTTGTACGAAAGTGACGAGGACAGAACTGGATATCTGGCTCCGAGCACATTGCACCATAGTGAAGTCGATTGAGAACGAAACCTATAGTCGGGCGGTCCTTGGGTTCCGTTTTCCAGCAGTTTTCCATGATCAACCAAATTTCTTCTGTGAGACCCCAGGAATCCCATGGTGGGCTGGAGCCTGGTGGCCGACTCGGACGCGCTCCCTTGAATGAGACGTGGTAAATAACGGCAGCATCATTTGGAAGGTGGTCCAATGGAATGCGGCCGGTAAAGATCTACGAGATGTGAGCCTTGTCGAATGTAAGATCTCACGGATAGTTTACCTCATAACAAACGCATGCCCATGCGTAAACATCACTTGCTTTGCTATTATTCACAACAATGTCATTCTGCATGGCAATAAGCTCAGGTGCCTGCCACCGAACAGTCCCCCCCTTCGACGCGGCGCCAGAATGTGACGTTAGTGCAAGAATCTGGGGGTCAGATATCGAAGAGATCCCAAAGTCGGCCACACGTGCTCTTCCTTCATCATCGACGAGAATATTGGACTGTATACATTCAAGATAAATATTATGCAGCCATGAGAGAAATTAACTTCACCCCTTTGAGATCTCCATGAATGATTCCCATGCTATGGAGGTAATACAAGCCTCGAGCAACATCAACAGCCTGCATAATAGACAAGGAGTGAGCCAAGGATTGTATCCATTAAAGAATGATTGAAGAACCAGGGGAAGGCGTGGAGCCATAAGATTATGCTTGAGATACTTCGTAATATTGCCGTTCTCCATCCAAGGTGCAACAAGGCACGGTCTATCTTGAAATCGATAGAGTCCATACACCGGGAGGATGTTAGGATGGCTAAGCTGTCCCCAGAGAATGGCCTCTTTCCAGAAGTGCTATGAATATATGTTAGGTGGTCATATATACATATACGCATCCATCGGGACACAGACTTTTAAGACCACCTCTTTGTCCATCCTCTCGAAAGCACGCATGGCCCTGATGCACACACATTGGCCTTGACAGCTTCCCTTATATATATCGGCCTGTCCACCACCCCCAGCTTGTGTTACATCCTCGATTTTGTCCCTGAGCTCATGACATACTGGGTATAGGCCTGTCTTGACCGAGATCCTTTGTGCCGAAACGATGAGATGTTTCTGGAGTTGTTCATCCAGATCTGGCTGCTCTAGGAGCTAAAAACATTGTCATGAGAAGAGAGATATTGAGATCAATAACAGGTTGTGTACCCAATGTAACAGATCGAGAAGTTCTTGTGCATCTTGCCCTCGACAGCGTAAAAGTTGTTTGTATGCATCCGGTTGTGCGATAAGAGCGCGGACCTGTGCCAAAACTGTCGAAGGTACAATTTCCACCGACATGAGAGTAGAGTATGAATGGTTTAAGCTTGAAATAAGGATCAGCGTTAGAGTCACCCGCAGCTTATGAGAGAGTAGGTGCCAAAGGCAGTGGCAGTCATCACAGCACAGATCATGAAATTCACTTTCCCAGGAATTGATGGGAACATCATAGTTTAATCTGAAGACCCCTAAGCCTTGTGGCATTCGTGTGCGACCCCGAACCCAAGGTCATTCATTATGTAATTTTTGTTAGAGAACCAAGTCGTTACGTCCGATCATGACGACCTTGGAGGTCATTCTGGGTGCGTGGAGTTCGGATATTGGACGAAGGTAGGAATTGAGTGAGCAAGCTGGGAGAGTCAGAACTTTGAGAAGGTAGACGGAGAAGGAAGATAAACCTGAAGAGGGCCTGCTGAAGCTATGTTCGTGCTCTATTTTCTCTCCTTCGCTAGCGCTCGACGACTTCTCACGGTGATGCCGGAGACAAGTGTACTCTTGAGAAGAGCACTGTGTACATAGGGCGATATTTGATGTAACCTTCATCAACGAACTGACGTGGTTGACATAGATATGATCAGTCATCGGACATAGGTATGGACTGTTGGTGGAGAGATCATATTGCTGGAGTAGCAGATCCAATGCTGGACCTTGTTAACGAGCTTAGTTATCTGGATCTCATCTCGTCAACGAGGTTGTGCATCCTGATTTCCAAACTCAGGTCTTCACTTCCGGAGCATGGACATTGAAGTCGTGTGCTGATGACGTCGGACCGGCTCAAGAGTATTGATTGATATCGAACTGTTCCTATCACGATAGGCCCTGTGCATCCCTGTGTTTTGGGGAAAGCGGTTTGATGAACCTTCACGGCGGTGATATATCTCCGCAAGCTTGAAATGGTTCTCTGCCAGGAAAGCGAATTTTCGACAGTCCATTTGTCGTCTACACAAACGTCGAGAAATAAAGATAAGAAAATAGACGCACGCTCTCTTACCGCATCTGTGCAAATAACTGATGGTTTCGACTCTAACCTTACTCCAACTCGGCCTCCGAGGCCGCGCTGTATGAGTGCTAAATTTAAGTATCAGAGCAACGTAGGAAGGGAAGGCGGTGAAAAGTAAAAGAGCAAGAGAGGAAGGAGTGAGAGATAGATAAGGACATACGAACCGATTCACTTTGAAAATTTTGCCTGCGAAAGTCTGATGCGCCCGTAGATAGGCAGGCGTGGTACGCGTGTCGTACAGAAATGATCATGACTTTTTAGAGTGTTTTCGTGCTGGGCGATGTATCCGCTGTTTTGTCCTATCATTATATGCATGTTAGTATTCATATAAAGAGAAAAGAAAGAAAGTAGAAGTGGATACTCACCCGCTCACCAACCCTCAACAGTAATGCCCTAGCATACGCATACCCGGGAAACAAACTCTGATCCATGATCTTTCCTCCCTGCCTTCTCTCCTCCCTGGCCCCGCCTCGGAGCGCAATCAACAAAGCTGACAGATTCTACATAGATGCGCGTGTCATTTCCGAGATAATAGAGAAGGAAGGAACGGAAGACACCGAGCCTTCGCGATGGCGGTACATTTTGCAACTGGAGGAATTCGTAACTCGTGTCAAGAATTATAACCCTGTCTTGCAGATCAGTCCCTGCCCAATCAGAGAATGAGGAAAACGTACGTCTTTTGATCACGGATTCATGGCCTGGATTAACAACTTCGTCAAACCTCTCCAAAATCCACCATGCATCTTCATCCTTCCCTCCCTGCCCGTTCCAACCGGCATCTTCTTCGATGTATCAACTAGGGCTGCACACCGTGACCGTTTTTACAGTTCACGGCTGCCGTAACTGTGCCGCCGAGGATTTAGGTGAACCTCACACTGTACGGTTACGGACGGTTGAGCGCCGTACTGAACCGTAAATCACGGCCACTTGCACCTCCAACTTCCTCTCCTCACCCACATCCAATACAAACACTCCCTGTGACTGACACTCCAACACCCAGGCGGCGGCGTTAAATGCAATTTCAATTCAATCGCTGCGGCTCGTCTGGGGTTTCGGAGGATCCGGAGGGAGAAGAAGCCAGTCGAAGAGTTTACGCATGGAATCGAGGTAGGCGAGCGATGGTGACGGCTAAGAAGGCGTTTAGAGCATTGGGCGTTGGGAAGGGGGTGCAGGAGCCGCTGATCGTGGATGATGCGTGGAAGTATATCTGAATCAAGGCATCGAGAGAGTGTAACTTAAGGAGACAGAAATTGGGAAAAACAGACTTACATAAGTTGAGTGATAATTCAAGTTCGTGCTCGAGTACGTCATCACCTGCTTTTTCCTCCTTCGCTTTGCGTGTTTCGCAGTGTTTTTCTTGTTCTTGAATAGAAGCGGGCCCGGCCTGGGGTATAGAGGCAGGAATATCCGCTTCTTTTTCTGTTTCTGTGAGACGACCGCGTGTACCATGCTGGTGCAGTATGGGCAGCGTACCTTTCCCGGCGCCGCTTCCGCTTCTTCGTTCTCTTTCTCCAGCCTGGTCTACCTCATCCTTACGCACTCCAAATCAGACAGGCTAACACCTAAGCTACACCAAACCACGCACCCGACTGAAAAAAACCCACATTGGGCTTCGACTTGCCCATAGGCTCCTCGTCATCGGATTTCGCATTTAATGTCAACCTAGCGCCTCCTCCGAGGGCAGAGAGGTCAGAGGAACTCGCGCTGCTGGCGTTTATCGAAGTGGAAAGCCATACTTGAAGTTGGAGGTTCGAGGGAGACTCGGAAGAGATTACTTATTCGCAGTTGCAGACATGACATATCATAAAAAAAGATCCTTATCTTATCCGGGATTCTAGGCCGATCAAGTCTTTTTTTTCCAACTTCCAAGATCTACTCTGAAATGTACTACTTACGGTTTGGGGCTGCCGGCCGTATGCCGTATCAACCGGCATAGGAGTCCCGATTCAATTATCCAGGAACTGACAGAAAACGCAGAAATCTGGATGTTCCGATCAGGCTTCCACTCGCAATTCAAGTTTTGTTGTATGACAAGATCAGATATGTCACTAAACATTGACTGTATCGTTTTCACCTTTTGATTAACTCAGCTGTTAAATCTCCACCATCTCCTTGTCAACGCAGCGCCTCATCAAAATCCATCACTTGCGTCCAATGAACTACTAGGGGCAACCTTTGCTGCGTCTACCGTTTCATCTTTCTTCCTTTGCTGTCTGCACGACCTTGGCAGGACCTCAAGAATGTCCTCGCCACCTCGTCAGGTAGTAATCGACGACACCGACAGCCAGATTCGCTACTCCTCAGGTTGGTTTCAAGATCAAGGAAGTCAGGATAACGTCGGAAATTATGGACCTACGTACAAGACAACCTCCCATGGGACAAAAGGGAAAGCAAGTATCTCATTTTCGTTCGTGGGTAGGTATCACCAAACTCATCTTACGCTTCTGGACTCCTTCTGATCTATTACTCTAGGCTCTTCGGTGACAGTTTGGGGTACGACGAGTCTTAAAAAGGTTGATAATGGGACAAGTTTCGATCCCAGCTGGGAGTGCTTCATCGATCAGAAAAGCATTGGAGCAACTAAGCCTTTCCAGTTCCCTGAGAACAATTGGGTGCTATGTGAGAGTGGAAGTGTGATTGATGGCCCCCACGTAATTACGATCAATGTTACGAGCGCGGGGAATACGTTTTGGTTCGACTACCTCACTTACACTCCTTCGCCAGCAGTCTCGTATGAGACAGCCGTCCTTCTTGTTCAAAACACCGATTCAGCTATACAGTATGATGCTGGGTGGGGAAAACTGGGCGACACCGCCAACATGACAACGAAAGTAGGCTCAGAAGTACAA
>JAGGAR010024184.1:0-14824 GCA_017657315.1 Termitomyces sp. K1Ag
TTTTCTGTGTGGCCTCTCTAGCGACATTCGCCTTAGAAGCGCCGTGCGAATAGGTTTTGCCTTTCTTTAAGGTAAGAGCACCTTCAGAAGAGTTGTGTTGTCATCACCGGCTTGTTATTCCAACACTCCCTCTCAAGCTGGCAAAAGTCCAAATTCAGTCACAAAGTGCTTGACTTTGGTGGACAGCAGAGTCTTTGTAAGCATGTCAGTGACCATATCTTGAGTAGGACAGTAGACAAGACAGATAAAACCATATTTGACAACCCAACAAATGAAATGAAAACAAATATTAATATGTTTAGTGTGTGTGTGGTATTGATGTTCCTTCATAAGCACAATCGCAGACTGGTTGTCTGAAAATAAAGTTGTGGGGTCAAGAGAAGTGTTGAAGACTTGGAAAATGAGGGAATGAAGCCAGAGAACTTCTTTGGAAGCACGGATTGTAGCAACATATCCAGCCTTGGTTGTGAAAAGTGCAATGATTTCCTAGCATTTAGCACTCCAAGAAACAGCGCCACCATGAAGAATAAAAGTGTATCCAGAAATAGCATGCCTATCCTCAGCCATACTTCCATCTGCATCTGCAAATCCAACTAATTCACACTGATTTCCTCCATAAATTAATGAAAGATCCATCATACTCTTCAGATAATGAAAAATCTCCTTGACAGCTTCCTAGTGCACAATTCCAGGCTTATTTGTGAAATATGAGACAGTCTGGATGGTGAATGTTGAGGCATGTTCTGAGCACAGCATACATGAGGGAACCAATGGCTTCATGATATGGAATATTGTGCACTTAAGCAATCTTGGCAGTGGTGGAAGGAGATTACCCAGTGGTAATGGAGACATCCATTGGAATGAAAACAGGCTTGAGGTCCTGAAGACCATAGTGGCAGAGGATAGAGTTGACATAAGAACATTGGGAGAGGTGATTAATGTGATAGTCACAGTCACATTTGATCTCAATGTCTAGCAACCAGTGAAGCTCACCAAGATCGGAGATCTCCACATGCTCAGAGATCCAGCACTTGAATTCTGTGGTCATGTGCACCATGCTGGCCGCAATTGTGTAGTCATTGACATGGACAAGTACAACACTGAGTTTCTTTCTCTTGTGCATAAAGAACATGGACTGGTCAATGTCACAACACATGAATCCAAATCTGGACACCATAATGTCCATAAGTCTTTGGTACCAACACTGGCCTGACTGTTTCAAGCCATAGAGGGTCTTGTGGAGATGGTGAACTTGACCAGTGGAGTTGGGAGAGTGATAGCCAGGGCTGGGTCATGAAGATAACTTCTTTCTCAGTGAGTACACCATTTAGATACGCACCTTTGATATCAATCTGATGCAGTTCCATATCTTCAGCAATGGCCATGGCAAGGACTGTGCAGATTGACATGAGCTTGGAAATGGGCACAAACATATCAAAAGAGTTGACACTGGATACTTGGGAGAATCCTTGGGCAACAGGATGCACCTTGTAGCAGATGACATTGCTGGCAGCATCTTTCTTTGTGCAGAAGATTCATTTTGATCTGATAATATTTGCACCCTCAGAAGCTTTGGTAAGCTCCCAAGTTCCTGCTTTGTGTTACATGGCTAACTCCTCATGAATTGCTTTCTCCCAGAGTGGCCAATCAGGACACAACTTTGCTTCAGTGAGGGATTGAGGCTCAAGAGCCTCAGCTTCACTTATTTCTGCTGCCATTGCATATTCATTGACAAAATTGGCCACTGTCATCCACTCTGCCTCTTCCTCCTCCTCAATAATAAGAATGTCATCAGGGTTGGGGAGCTGTACACCACAGGTGACTAAGGACATGCACTGGTGGTGCCTTTGCTATGGAGAATGTTGTGGACACATCAACTCAGTTTGCACACACATGTCAGCCTACAATCATTATCATTATTCTCAGTGCCATTGTCTTGGACAGTTTCAGGCTTGGAAGAAGGTGCAGCAGGTGCAGCAGGAGCAGGACTTTTAGGAGCAGGAGTGGAATTTGGAAATTGTTCAGGGATACCCTGTGAGTCTGCTGATTGCTCGACAAACTGCCAATCCTCCCTCTTAAGTCTATCAGCTGACACATTTGTTTTGTCATACTACACATTTTGCTCCATCATCACAGTTCTGTTGTCTGGCCAATATACATGGATGCCATTGCTTTGCTCATTGAGATCAAGCCACCTGCCAACCTCGACATGACCACCAAGTTTATTTCTGCCCTCAACACATACCCAGACCTTCTCACCCCTTCATGCATGTTCCTCAAGTCAGGCTTCTTGCCAAATGCAGCCTCATACAGCATCTTGCCATTAACTGCCTTCATCATCATTTGGTTCAACAACCAGATGACATGACGTGCTGCCTCACCTCAAAGAGTTCATGGGAGTCCACTGGCATGCAAGAGGGTGCAAATGTGTTCAACAATTGTGCAGTTACAGCATTCAGTGATGCCATTGTGCTGGAGAGTGTCATGAATAGTGAGTTTCTGAGCCATTCCCTTAGACTTTAGGTGCAGGACAAACTCTTTGCCCAGGTACTCACCACCACAATCAGAATAGAGGGTTTTTATATGTGCATTGAGGTGTGTATCTGCTCATGCCTCAAACTGTTTGTAGGCTTTGGATGCATTATCCTTTGTGTGGAGGAGGTGCAGGTGAGTGAGACATGTGTTGTCATCCATGAAGGTGATGTAATAATGTTTACCACCTTTTGTAGCCACAGGTGCCAGACCCCAGAGGCCACTATGCACCTTGTCACTCAATGCCTTGGCATACTCACCTTGGTGGACCTTTGCAACAGGCTTTCTGGTTGTCTTTGTGTACACACATGACTCACAGAAGAACAGCTTGCTCAATTTGGACACTTTCAGTCAAACACCAGTCACAAAACCTTCCTTAATGAAATGCTCAGCAATTGCAGGGGAAATATGGCTCATGCAGCGGTGAAACTGATCCAAGGTGATGGTTTCCATTGCTGCATTCACTGATTCAGACTCAGGAACCATGCAGTATAGGCCTCAGCTAACTTAGCCACAATGCCCACCTTCTTTCCCTCTGGGCTGCATATCATGCACTGCTCTTTGGAGAAAGTCACTGTGAAGGTGGCCCTACAAGATGACCAATAGATACCAGTGTGTACCCAACCTCAGGAGCATAAAGGACCTCCATGAGCTGCAGCTTCATAACATTGACATCATTAGGTACATCAATCTTCATTGTGCCCATTCCAACTGCCTGAAAACTAGCTTTGTTCACAGCTTGGAATGCTTTGGAAGAGATCTTGGTGAAGTTTTTGAGGTCCACACAGTAGGGAGTGATATGGCGGGTGCAGCCTGAGTCATATACCTTGATACATGGTGTGTGGTCCATGTCATTGCCAGCACTGACTTGTGCTGCAACTTCAGAAGGATGCACCTCTCCAGCAAGACTGCCACTGTCTGAGATTTCAGGATCCAAGTTGCCAGCCAGAGAATATGAGCCACAACTGCTTGTTTCATCCTCTGCCGCATTGTCAAACTCCCAAGCATGATCTGCCAGGTTGTTACAGTCACTTCCAACCTCTGAGAACCAGTCACCACCATCACTGCCATTGCCCACTTCCAACATTGGACTCCTCAGATGAGTCCAAGACACTCTGCAAGTTGGGCATACTGTCACCATCAGAGTCAGATTCTTTGGCCACAAATGCTCCCTCACTCTTGCTATCAAGCTCAACAATGTTTGCTGAGCTGCTCACCTTCGACAAATCAGACTTCTTGTCTTTCTTATCCATCTCAGCCTTAAGTGGGTCAGGGCACTTAACTTGGTAGTGATTCTTCTTCCTGCAGTCCAAACAGACTCCATGCAGCTTCTTGGACTTGCCCTTGTTCTTAGACTTGGACTTGTCCAATGATGAATACAGGGCTTCATCACAATCATTGCCCTTTAATTTTGAGCTGCTGCTGACACACTATGCACACAGATTGCACTGGTGATCATACTCCTCCAAGATGATGGAGATCAAGGTGCTGGGTGCAATGGTCTTAGTAGGGGCCCATTGCTTTGCTGCTGTGAACTGTGAGGATGTGAAGTTGGAGAGGTAGTGAGGGAGTAGTAATCTTCATCACTGATCTTGACTCTTTATGTTGCTAACTCCTCTTGTTTCCGGTGCAGAGTCCCAAGAAACTCACAAACATTAGTTCCACTTGGACATGAAGCAACCTTATTGTAGGTTATTAAGTCTTGTATCCAGTCTAAGTTGAAAAACCATTTATCACATGGAGGTTCTTAGTCCCATACACCCTCAATCTAGACTCAACAACCCCTCAGTCCTTTTGAGGTAGCATGCTAGATGTGCCAATGGGATGGTAAGTACTGTTTAGAGTCATTTTGATATACTCCACGATTTCTTCATCAGTCTGGATCTGCACTCCAGGATTAACCTCACCCACAATGTGGTACTTGAGAGGTGCCGTGTTGTAAATCTTCATAGCAATCTCGTATGCTTCCACAAGAACCTTGATATCCACTCAACTATTCAGATAATCATGGTTAATTTCAGGTGTGGTGTTTGGGTCATTGGACATGATGTGTGCTGATCCATAGCTGAAAGGATAGAGAAGAATCATTGTAGTCATCATGTAGTCAGTGCCAGCCTTTGGCTCTTTCAATGTTCCTGGCATAAATCAATCAAAACCAGTGATCCTAGTGAGTAGTGTGAGATTGTTATCAAACATGTAACCAAGAAAAAAACTCACTGAAGGAAAGGGACCTTGTTATTGAGAGCCCATTGCTTCTGAATGTTTGAGTTAACCATTGTCTGCTCCTCGTTGATAAGGCCTGCAATCAACCCATCTTCATCAAAATCCTTGAGTGGCAAGGTGGCAAAGGCCCATGGTATGCTGCTCAGCATTCCACCACCCATTACCTTGCTGCAGATGGGTAAGATGTTGTTTCATAAGAGAAACAAGAACTGATTCTCACAATATTTCCTCTTGTTGTTGAGCAAATTTGGGATTAGACATTCTTGCCCACATCTCATGTTCAGGTGTTAGCTTGGCCATAAAAGCAGCCGTGACATGGTCCTATATGAATGTCTCATTTAAGAAGAGATCTTTTCAAAAACATGAGATTACCTCTGCAAGGGGATGTTAGCACTGAACAAAATGATACTTAGTAGATGGATAGATGTAACGAAGATTATTACCAATGCCAAGCAAGTTGATGACTACCTTGATACCAAACTTATTCAAGACTTCAGGGTCTCCGATACCTTGATAATATGGTGGATGAGCAAAATGTGAGTTGTTTCATGGCTGACTCACCTGATAGCTCCAAGAGCTGAGGCATCTTGTAACTGCCACAACACAAGATAATTTCTTGAGTCACACACAAAGTCATTAAGACACCATCTTTGAGGTATTCAACTCTGTCGGCTACAATTTCACCATTGCCAGAAGTGAGAACTTTGGTTACAAGAGCCCCAGTTATCACCTTCACAGAATTGCCCAGATTGTATGGAATATATCCTGGTCACAGGCATCAAGATCATCGCATAAAGTGTTATCCTTGGTGGCCTCACCTGGAGTATTGATATTCTTGTCATGAAAGAGACCAGAACCAGCTTCCAAGACTGTGACAGTAACATTAGGGTTTCAGATAGTCTTGCTGCTAGCACATTTCTGCAAAGGCCAGTGCCTACAATCACATAGTCAGAGGAGTTCATGGAAAGTATTGAGTAGTTGACAAGTGTTGATTTAAGTCATTTGCTCTTGACATGAGAGGTACATACTTACACCCACAAAACATCAAAAAGGGAAATGTGATCCAGGGATGGTACACCACATGCTTCAGCTACAAGCAGCGCAACCAGGCACAGTGCAGAGACTTGTAAAAGAACAATATGTCCACAATCAAGTGTCTAAGTCTCCTTAGTAAGTCTCTAGGCTCATGGTCAAGCAGATCCGATGTGGAAAATGCATGTAGTCAGAGGACATCAGAGTGCTAGATATCTTTATATGAAGTCTATCCACAACAAATGTTCATGAAGTCTGTGACCAATTGAGGGGGAGGAACAGAGCTAGATGGGGTGTGGTAGAGCCTGGAAGTTGGTAGAGCAGGTTGAGACAAGTGTAACATAAATATCATGATACACCAAGTGCAGGTATTGGCAACTTCATGAAGGGGCAGCGGGCTCGTACTACTAGTTCAGACCATTCTACATGGAACTTTATAAGGACAAACGCCACCCATGAAGGGTACTACCTGTAACTGAGAAAAAGTAATAAGATGGTCAGGGGCTGAGACTCACAAGCAGCACAGATGAGATTGTATATTGATTAGTTGGTTGGTTGGTTGGTTGTGATTACTGGTGTGGTTCACATGTGAACAGCCAGGGCCCATACTACATACTACATTGGTCACGCTCCATGTATGCTACAGATGTCTTTCCCATCAAGCATTGCAAGAGCCACTGTTTGAGCCATTCCCCCTGGCCAGAGGTGATGTCTTTGCATGCCAGCCCTCTGGCAGACACTCATACAAAAACCTACTGGAGGAGTTGCTAAAGAGTTCTCTCTGTAGCCACATAACTTAAAAGGTACCAGGAGAAATGCACTTTTACAATAAAGCCATCTCACACTATCAGGGCTAAGACATGAATCCCTGATGATCTGAACCTCAATAAAGAGCCATTTACATTAGGCACAGTAATCTGAACCTCAATGAAGAGCCAATTATGTTAAGCACAGTACTGTTTGTCATTTGATGGTAAGATTTCTGTGCAATATGGTGGTTCAGCATCAAGGATTTGGAAGACATCAAATATTACAGAGTTGAATGCACCAGGATGGCATATCATAAATAGTATACTGCAGACTCTGAGATCAATGCACGTTGACTGGCTTCCACCTTAATATGAAGGTCAGGACTGCTTGGCACCATTACATGGTGTGATCAGTACTGCAGGAATATACCATAAAACCCAGAGGCCAAGGAACATCTACAGTACACGACCTGGACGTCTCAATGATATTCAGGAAGAGTGTGACACTTGATTGAAGCGGCTCCACAAAACATCGTCATAGCATATGTATGCTATCTGTCAGCTCCCAAACATTGTCCTAAACATCCTGATGGCCAATAATGCATCAGGTCTCATGGACCATGGCATGAATGACGCAAGTGTCCACCCTGAAGAGGAAACAAGCAAGAAAAGCACAAGGATATGTGAAGGCAAGGAGATGTGAAGAGAAGTCTCCTGCAGTGCCATCCAGCATCATAATCCATTCACCAGCTGCTCAACATCCACAGTGACCACTCAAGGCAGTAACGGTGTCTACACAGCACAGTGACTGTAAGGTATGCAAGGGGATCTGCATCTGGCCATTTGAGATTTGGCCGATCAGCATGCACAGTGGTGATAGTATGACTCTTTAAAAGAAGTCTACTGCCATGCCATCCAGCGTCACAATCCTTTCACCAGCTGCTCAAGATCCACAGTGACCACTTGAGGCAGTAACAGTGTCTACACAGCAACTGTAAGGTATGTGAGGGGATCCTGGTATTGGAAGAGCACTGGCAGGAGTCACTACACATGTGTGGGAAGCAAAATGTTTAGATTGTATATGTCTTTTTGGTAAACAAAGTTTTGGACCCTTCTCTGGAGTCCAGTCACATGAACGGTAATTAAATTTATAGAAATGTGTGCCCATTCATCCGATCTCAACACGCTGTAATCACAATTTGCACTGTCTTCACCTTTCTGTGTGTATCCTTCTCAAGCTTGCCTTCTCATACACCTATCTCTCTTCTTTCCCAGATACTTGGCCAACGAGGCTCTTACTAGAACCCTATCCTCAAGACATTTATTGACATCAACGGCGATCTGACCCAACTCTCCTTACATGACTTTCCTTCTCTCCTTCCTTCCTGCTGCTGCATTGTTTGTTTTTATCAGTATGTATCCACTCCCTCATATCAAAATTCTCATGCAGCTATAACAACAGTATGTAAGCCCGCTATGGCAAACTCACAACAGTTGAGATTAGAAGGAAATTGGAATGATTGAAGGGCATGCCACAGATCACATGATGAGGCCACAAAAGGAGAAACTCACCTTCGTTGCACCTTATCTAGTCTGACATGCAAAGAAGGTAAGAAGCATTATATTCAATTGTAATTATCTAGTCTAATGTGCAACAAAGTATCTGTTGTCTTGTCTGACTTGGTCCAGTGAAGCTGCCATCCCGACAGCCTTCCACTTTTTTTTTTGACATAGACAATCGGCTTCAGAAAATTTTCACTCTGCGCTGATATCTCCCTTCAATGCCCACCCCACTCCTTACTTGGCAGGAGGCATGAAGAAGAACAGCCTTAGCAGCTGTAAACACTTTGGCAACACTTCCCTTGACACGCCAAGGCTTCCCACCAAGCAGAGCGCCCTCCAAGACCACAGAGGAAAATTTTCAAACTCCTCCCTTGTCACCACTCACAGATCTCTCAGACACTGAAGAGAGCTCCTCAGACTCGGACAACAAAATCCATTTCCCTCTGTCTAACAGATACCTACTCAGCTCACTGCCATACACGTGTGCAGATCAACGTCAACACTGCCACCAAGAACCCCAGACACCACTGATGTCTACCCCTAATGCCAACAATCATCAGCTTGCCAAAATCAAGGTGACCAAGCTCAAAGACTGTCCGATGTTGACTCCAGGCCGGGTTGACATGAAGAAGTTCCAAGAATGGTCAAATGCATGTCACCGTTACCTCAAACACTTGGAGAAGAAGCCCACAGAAGTAGTCAGCTACGTAGCAGATGGCATGCTGGAGCCCTGATTCATCAAGTGGTACTACGCCAACCAGTCCCGGATTGATGCAATGACCCTGGATGAGTACCTCACAGAGTTTGCCAAGTATGTGCTGCCACGCAAATGGGAACAGGGTGTCAGGAACACAATACTCGCTTCCAAGCAGGGAAGTAAACATTTTGTGGACTGGGAGATTGAATTAGAGAATCTCAATGCCCTTTTCACCAACACCAAGTTGGCATGTGCACTCTCCAAAGTTGCCCTTCAGGCACAGCTCAAGGCAAACATGAACATAGACCTACATGCCAAGCTTGACAACACAAATATCATTGCCATGACGTTTGTAGATTGGGTCAGCGAATTAACTGAGCTGGATGAGGATCAGAGAAGAGAACGCCTGAATGCAGAGACTCATTGATGCCAACAACACAGCTCACGCCACAGAACACCAGAAGCGGAAGCCACTAGTAGATCACCTCTCAGACCTGCCAAGCCAATCGCAGTCCACAGCCCAGGCATCATCGGGGAGCACCACCCCAGCACTCCACCTTCCCAAGCTCATGGATGACAAGAAGAAACCACTCAAGGAGCACAAAGGCTGTACCCAATGTCATCATCCATACTGTAATCACACAAAAGATCCCAGCAAGTGCCCTTTTAAGATTGCCAATGCCTGGCCAGACCCACAACTACACAAGACCACCACTCTTGAGGTCTGCCTTGCTGCCAAACCAAAAATGATCACAGCCTACGCATATGACAATGAAGTCCATGATGAAGATACTGACTTGTACGTCCCTTCTCCTGATCCCTCATTCATGGGCAGACACCTGAAGGTGAAACTTGATGTCTTTGGGCCATCCATCCCCTCCTTCCCTCTATCCGTCTCCACACTCCTTGATAACAATTGTCCCTCTACAGTGATTAGCAATGAGCTTGTGACACAGCTTGGCCTACGTCGATTTCACCTCCCCTTGAAAGAGGACAATCTCGCCTCACTGACGGAAACACTGATGACTTGCCAGGAGTATGTGAAACTGGAAGTGTCATCAGGGAGAGAAGCATGGAGCTCCAGGGTTTTCAAGGCAAAGGTTCATGTCGGATTACCTGTACTCCTCATACTAGGGATCTCATTTCTTGAATCTGAGAAAGTGATATTAGACATGGATGCTCGCACCGCAGTGGATAAGTGCACGGGGTACAATCTATGCCATCCGCCTCCACTGTCACCACAGAGGAAGGACACACCAAGGGTGACACCACCACCAATGCTGAAGAAACCACGGAAGCCCAAGCCAGTTCTATTTGAGAAGGTGCCTGCACCTGACCTTGACAGAAGAGCATTATCAGAGACTGTCATGGCCATGGTCCAGGAGCAAATTAAAAGGATAAATTTCCAAGAGACGCTCAGAAGAAAAGACTTGGAGTTCAAAAGGAGATACGCTGACAGATTCCCAACAAGATTGCCAGACATCCAGTCGGTTCTGGAGGACATTTATCACCACATCAGGCTCAAAGACCCACACAAGGTTGTGAATGCTCGGGGATACATGGCGCCAAAGAAATATCATGAGGCATGGAAGAAACTCCTGGATGAACACATCGTGGCAGGAAGACTGTGTCCCTCATCCTCAGAATTTGCCTCACCAGCATTTTGCATCCCCAAGTACCGAAACAGCGTCCCAGATCATACAATTCCCCTGTGTTGGGTGAACAATGATTGGGAGCTGAACAAGAATACAGTCAGAGACAATTACCCATTACCTAGAGTAGATGACATACTTGCAGCCTGTGGGAAGGGGAAGATCTTTGGGAAGCTCAACATGACAAACTCCTTGTTTCAAACACAAGTGCACCCTGACAACATCTGCCTGATGGCAGTAAGAACACTGTGGGGACTGTACGAGTGGATGGTAATGCCTATGGGCGGATGCAACACCCCCTCAACTCACCAACAAAGAGCCACCGATGCGCTCAGAGAACTGATAGGGAAGATCTGCTATGTTTACATGGATGACATAGTGATCTGGTCAGATTCCATCGAAGAACATGAGAGGAACGTTGCCCAAATCATGGAAGGCCTGAGGAAGGCAGGCCTCTACTGCAATCTGGAAAAATCCATGTTGTTTGCAACTGAGATATTGTTCCTGGGGCACACAATATCAGCAGTGGGCATTGGCGCTGACCCACAAAAGGTAGACCAGATTGTCAACTGGCCAACCCCCACCACAACCACAAATGTAAGGGGATTCCTGGGACTCACATGCTATTTGGCAGTTTTCTGCCAGTGCTAGCCAAGTACAGCAGCATCCTCACATCTCTGACAACTAAGGAGTGCGATAAGACATTCCCTGAATGGACACAGGAACACCAACAAGCATTCAAGGCCATAAAGCGTATTGTGACAGGCATAGAATGCCTAACAGTTATTGATTACAATGATCCAACAAAGAAGATCTTTGTGACAACTGATGTGAGCGACCGCCACACGGGAGCAATCCTGAGCTTCAGAGACACCTGGGAAACAGCCTGACCTGTGGTGTATGACTCCTACCAACTCAGCCCAGCTGAATGCAACTACCCAGTGCATGAGCGAGAATTACTGGCAATCATAAAGGCATTAAAGAAATGGAGGTCTAGCCTCCTAGGCGTACACTTTGATGTGTATACCAATCACCGCACATTGGAGTATTTCCAATCACAGAAGGAAATGTCATGCCAGTCCTTGCAGCATGTACACTAGCTTACACCCAATCCCCAAGGCCAAGAGAGATAGCAGGAGGTGCGCTCCACATCACCACAGAAACAGGCCTCAGCCAGGAGATTGTCAGAGCATACGAAACCGACGACTTTGCCAAGCAGGTCCATGAAGACATTGCAAAGGGTAGCATTGAGGGAAAATGCATGGACAACAGACTCATTTACATGGGCAATCGCCTCCTCATTCCCAGCAGCACCCACGTGCGTGAACTGCTGTATAACTTAGCCCACAATTTGCTCAGACATTTTGGGTTCAAAAAGAGCTATCAAGCACTCAGAAACTCGTATTATTGGCCCAACATGTGGAGGGACCTAGAACAGGCATACATACCATCATGTGTACAATGCCAACACAACAAGGGCTGAATGTCCAAGCCTGCAGGACCTTTACACCCACTCCCAGTACCCGATGAGCGATTCACAGTGGTCAGCATTGACTTCATGGGCCCACTCCCGGAAGAGGACAGGAAGGACATGATAATGTTGATGACAGATTTGATGGGGGCGGATGTCCAACTGGTGGCAACTCACTTGTCCTACACAGCGGCACAAGTAGCAGTCGTCCTTTTCAATGAATGGTACTGTGAAAATGGACTGATGACACAAATAGTGTCCAACCAAGACCACACCTTCATCAGCAAGGTCTGGAGAGAGCTGCACCAACTCACAGGCATCAAGCTCAAGATGTTGACGTCCCACCACCCAGAGACAGACGGCAGAAGCAAAAGAACAAACAAGACGGTGGTTCAAGGAATCCAGTACCATGTCGATAGGAACCAGAAGGGATGGTCAAAGACTCTATGCCATGTTTGATTTGCAATCATGAATACGGTAAATGCCTCCACAGAGTACTCCCCATTCCAGCTGAAGACTGGCAATCCCCGCGAATCATACCCCCACTGACTCTACTGCCCACAAATGTGATGGCTGATGTGATCATGGCACGAGAAATCATCAAGAAGCTGGAGATGGATGTCAAAGAAGCACAAGACATCTTGTTGGCAGCAAAGATCCAGCAGGCTTACTACACCAACAAACACTGGGGACCAGAGAACAAATACAAGGTGGGAGACCTAGTGATGCGGTCGACGAAGCACCAAAGACGTGACTACAGATGCAAAGAGAAGAGACGAGAGTCGCCAAGTTCATGCCATGAAATGATGGACCATACAAGGTCATGAGAGTGTTCCCCAAGAAGTCGGAATACACATTGAGGCTACCAGGATTGTTGAGGTCATTCTCCAGGTTCCACGCAATCTTGCTAAAGAGGCACATACTGAATGACACGACACTTTTCCCTGACAGAGAATACCCCTTCCCAGGCCCAGTAATCACCAAAGATGGCACATGAGACCAGTACCTAATCGACAAAATCATCAACATGCATAGACAAGGCAGAGGGAAACAATACCTGGTGAGATGGATAGGGTATGGGCCAGATCACAACAAATGGCTCCCAGAATCAGAACTAGAGGATTGCGAAGCGCTGGACATCTGGGAAAGAGAGAATGGGAGAGGTCTGATGACATGGAAAGTTTTGGAGGGGGGAAGAGTGTAAGCCTGCTATGTCAAACTCATGACAGTTGAAATTGAAAGGGCATGCCATGGATCACATGACAAGGCCACAAAAGGAGAAACTCACCTTCATTGCACCTTATCTAGTCTAACATGCAACGAAGGTAAGAAGCATTATATTCAATTGTAATTATCTAGTCTAACATGCAATGAAGTATCTGTTGTCTTGTCTGACTCAGTCCAGTGAGGCTGCCATCCCGAGAGCCTTTCACAGTAGGCTACTTGAACAAAATCTGTCAAACTTGCAATTCTTGTATTCGAATCTTGATCGGCCTCCTCCTCAGAAAGATGGCATGACTGACTTCACAACAGGCATGTCCATCTCTTGTTTCCTTCTCCAGCGTTCTGAGCCAACCACCCTCTCTTACTGCCCTCTAGAATGTAATGAACGTGACGCCGCCACATTGGATGCAGCCCACTGCCTCCAATCAGACCAATCCCACTTTCCACTTTGTAAATACACCTCTTCTCTGTGCACCAAGCTCAGTTTAACACCCTCCAAGCCCACACCCATACCCCAACCAAAGCCCAGACGCCCATGATCCACAAGCTTTTCCTGAATAGAGGAGAGTAAGAATCCTTGAATTCCAAGTTCCAAGCAGTCAAGGTTACAATACTATGGAGGCACTTGAAGTCCAAATTCAAGTGACATTGTATATAAGCTCTGTCTGACTGTCTCCAGTTTCAGACTCTAGTCTCTTCTCGCTCTTTGCATACATGCCCCATCTGCCAACAGAGATCTATTCCTCTATCTTTTGCTTTGCTACTAGTGTGCCTGAGGCTTGCGATACCTCATTCAACAATGTTGAACTCAAAGATCATGATGCCAAACTTCAACTGATTCACACTTCTATGCTCACTTAAACCTCTCTTTCCCTGGTCTCCAAAAAGTTTCATTCTATACAATGGAGCTTCTCTTATATGAGATTATCATCATCCTCCAATTTGACTTTGTCCCCATCCTCCTTAAGCAACTTCGAACGACTCCACCCAGCCACTCCAAGCCATGAGGGAATTCCTGCCATTGTCTCAATTTATACTTGGGCATCACGAAGAAATCAAGTTATCTAGATGAGGCATGGTATGAAGGTGGCCACACCCTCTGGGGTCTTATTCCTGCTTGCCTGCAACTAGAAGTTTTGATAGCGCAAGTAAACAATAAGGAATGGGGAACACTAAGAGTTGGCATCCCGCACCTTATGCACAATGCTTTATGGAAAACTATAAGCACATACTGCACGGGCATGCTTTGTTGCCTTGACCTTTTTGGATTTCACATTCGTATGGATCAGGTTGAGATGATGCTCCAATACAGGGCCAACCTCAAAGTCTGCTATATTGCCCACTCCCAAACCTTCAAGAACATCAATACTTGGGGTAGCCATCAACGCAGACAATGGAAGCCAGATGTCTATGATGACAAAGAGCCAGAAATCAGGAGAGTCAGTGTTGAAAAGGAGACGAGTTCAGGCTCTAGAATTTCAGTTCCACTTTGACAATCCCAAAAGGCAAGGAGACGAATCACTGGCCGGCTTGATCAAACCATCAGAGCAGAATCTGACAATGCTTTAACCAACGTGGTATGGCCCCCTTTTCAAGGCAGTCCACCACCTTATGTTCTCCCTAAACTTCATATTCTGTATCTCAGCATGCTCAATGAATGGTTCTTCCAGTTCCGCTTCCC
>JAGGAR010024185.1:0-12438 GCA_017657315.1 Termitomyces sp. K1Ag
CTGTGGCCAACACAACTACGGACAGACCTCCGCAGTGGCCTCAGGGCCAGAGACAAGGGCGACCTCGAACTCAGTGCAAAATTCCTCCAAAGGTTCGCGTGATTTCATCAAGTAATGTATTCCCTACTTTGACGCATGATAGCTAGAGCATGGGAAAAGTCTAAGACTCTTCCCATCGATGTTCTCAAGGATGAACCATACCTGAAGACTTCCGGAATTGCGGTCCTACTTGCGAGCGTTTTGGAGACCGATGGAAAACCCGAGAAGGCGTATGATATATATCTGGAGTCTCTTGAACTGTTACAGCAAGCTGGGATGGAGCAAGAACTGAGTGGGCCCGAGAAACTGCGAGCAATCGCTATATCGTACAAGCTCGGAGAAATGGCTGCCAAGTTAGAGAGAAGGGAGGATGAAGAGCGACACCTTGTCTGGGCCGTAGAAGCAATCCTGAAGTCTGTTTTCCGACTCGGTGAACAGCCAGAAGGTTCAGAACAAGCAGACCATGTGAACCATGTTTCGGAGACTGCACGCTCGCAACCTCGCGATCCTGACACTCGAACGATGCTATCTGAGCTCTCGCTGCCTGAATGGGCTACCAAAACTGACATTGCCTCTCCGCTGGAAGCGTTGGGCACCTTCTACGCAGAGGCGGGCAGAGTGGAGTGCGTTCGTCTTAACTCAATCAAGATCAATTGCTAACAACAATAGTTTTGCTATGCCTCTCTACCTTCAAGCGATATCTATCCTTGTTCCGCCATCACCCGAGGATTCCACCGACGAGGAAAGGTGCAGAGGTGGATTAGACCATTTCAAGACCCGTTCATGCTGTAATTCTGACATTCCGTAATGACTAGGCGCGCAACTGATGGCAAACCTATCTGAACTCATCATTCGCAACCAATCCAAACCTACTGAAGAAATTCTTCATCAGGCGGAAGCTTGGGCTCTTCAAGGCCTCCATATCACTATGGAAGCGAAAGAAAAGCTGCCTAACATCAATGCCACGTGCGAGCTTGCATTCGCAGTTGCACTTTTCAATGTTGCAGCCTTGCGACGGGTAAGTGGCTTATTTATTTTGTATCACAGACATTCATTAACATTTCAACTCAGATGGCCGGTGACAATGCGGAAGCGAAGAGGCTCTTCGCACTGAGTCTGAAGCAATCGAAATCGATTGGGCTACAAAGCGGCATTGAACATGCAGAGCAAGCTCTGAGGGAGCTTGAGGCTCCGGCTGATCCTCCGCCCAAGACATGAGGTATCAATGTCGAGATATCTGAACGGGATATTACTCTCAGCTGTATAAAGGTGTTCATAAATATAATGGGAAAATCCCCGAACAATATACATCTAGTAACCTAAGCATCCTCATCCTCCACATCCTCAACCCTTGCAGAACGACTCTGTGGACGCGAGTCTCCTGATTCCTCCACCTCTTCAATGAAGGCCCCACCGCCGTTGGTCGATACTGCCTTGCCCTTTTTCTTCTCGCTCTTTTCGCCTTTCTTGGACTTCTTTGTCTTCTTTTTAGGAAGGTCCCACTCCCATAGAGGTATGAATGATTCAACCTAAACACGTGTAAGTGAAGCTTGGGGTAAAACAGGAAAAGGAACGTACAAATCCAACATCGGCGAAAAGTTTCGGGAATATCCAAATGCCCGGGGATGCGACGATGAGCGTGATGACGTAGAAGATGAGGCGTACAATTGCAATGGCAAAAAAGAGACCAATGAGGCCCAGCATGGCAATACTCAAGTACCACACGCCAAGCCGCATGATAGGTGGCCACAGAGGGAACATGACACCAGCTAGCATAATCGCCACCATGAGGATGCCACCAGCATACGTAGTCCACTGCGAGCCCTCAAAGAACCACACGTAGTACTCGTCAGCCGCAAACTTCTGTTCTTGTATGATTTGGAGAATTTTCGGTGACGAGCTCGAAGAGCCTGATGGACCGCCACGTTGTACTCGGAGGAAGAAGGCGAATGCGTTTACAGCTGAGAGAACGGCTATGGCCTGTTGTTCGTCTTGTACTGGGGGTACGTCTTTAACCTTCTGGTATGCGGGTGAAAGGAGCGCTTTTATCGCGGTTTTGCCTATGTAGCCAGAGATTTTATACATCTAACACGCGATCAGAACGCGACATACCTTTGAAATAATCAAGGCGTTTTCCATTTAGAGCTCCTACTCGAGCCTTTAAGGCTCCTCGAAGAAACTGAGCGGCATTTTTAATTTCAGGGGGTGCTTTTTGTTGCTGCTCCATTACTAGACAACTGTTTCACTGGTAAGAGGTAATTTATCAGTACACTTGATGACCCTAAACGCATTGAAACTTACGTTAAGCCAAAAAATTTTACCACTCCTTCTACAAGGTGGCAAGGAGACGATGAGCTGGCTGGCGACAAAGGGGTTTACACGTCACACCGTTTGAGAACGTACTCGGCGTGACGTGCCGCATTCCGGCACTCTTCGACCCTAACTTGAACAAACTTAATCGCTATGAGCTGAGCCAGGCCTCCAAATCTTCAGAATCGACCGGGTCTGTCAATCCTGCAACAATCCTGCAGGCTTCTTCAGACTGAGATAACAGAGCTTACTGGAACATTTGACGACTGTTTCTCTCACATGGACCTTCCTGTGATCCTTCACTGGCTCTCTACTGCTTCAAGTTCCACTGCCTGAAGGCTTTGTCACGGTGTAAGTATAAATGTGTTTCACACGAGGGAATTCAGCCTCCAAGATCCCAGGCGTGACTGCAGTGGATAGCGGCTTTCCGTATCAAACCAAAAGCATCATGACCACATGGCTTTAGCACCGTGATCATCACACAACTGCTGCTCAGTCTTCTCTTTGGCAAACCTCCTTTCAAACATCTGGGTATAAAGCAATCATCAGACGTTCTGTTGATCCTGTTATACAATTTCAAGACCGTTTGGTTATACTCATCTACCTATCTGTTGCTTGAATCAGATCCTCGCCACAGAATTGCCAGGTGTCATAGCTACCGAACAGATCTGGAGTTGATGATTGCTGTAACTTCCCATATGAGTATCGGCTAAATGGCTCAACTTCATATCTCAGGATAGCATATGTTGCTACTTGACTCCTCAACGTCTGATTCAAAAGCAATCATACAACGCGTCGGCGACCATGAGTATCCATAGAACGTCTGTAAGCGGTTCACACCGCCGTATCCATCTTTTTCCGTTGCAGTTTACGGGACACCGCCTAATCTTTGTAGACTTTGCTCGGCGTTTCATAAATATCTTACAGCATGATAAATATAACTATACACGCGACTTCCATCATGTCCCAAATTGCTGGTACGGCAACTCCTCACCATTTTCATGTGTATTTATCATGAGGCTCGAGCGCACTAGTTTGTAGCATCAGTTAGTGTATGTAGGGGAAATGTGCACCTGCTGGATTATTCCTTTCTGCCGCGTCACCATGTCCGAGGTATTTAAGATCATCATTTACCTTCATCTTCAGTAGTACCTAACAACAGTATTAGGGTATACTGACTGTTCTGAAATCCTTCTCATCGAGTCATTCGTCGTTGCTCGGCATTTCCATTGTATCCCCCAAAAAAAGTTGCGTCGTGTATTGGCGAGACAAATTTTTGCTGCAAAGAACTTTGATCTATGCGGCCCAAAACAACGCCATAACTTGCAAGGAATTCTCTGCCATTCTCGTATTAATTTGCTGATTGATTTTTTGAAGGAAAGGGATTATAAATTTTACTAGACCTATTCAGAAGCTTTGGATGAGACCACGGCTCGACACGAGAGTCAAACTTCTGATGAAACGCTTGACATGCACCGATTAGTGTGGTGCTTTTGAGAAAACATACACCTAAGAGTGCCTATGCACATTATTTAGGGAGAGAAGAGCCTGAAAAGCTCTCGTGGTCTATAATCAGAAAGCAGGATCGCTTCAAAGTGTGGCACCAGGAAAATGTTCAGTTTTGCTCAGACTCGAGAGGCAAACACAATAAGTACTTATCGAACTATGCTTCAGGGCATCAATCGCTGAAATCGTCGCGTGAAAGGGGAGGACGTCATCTGACATAGAGATTGTGATATGAGTGATAGACGATCTATAAAATATCAAAATGATCGTCAAGGAGTCTCATCAGTCGACTGATTATGATGTCCAAAGCCTGTGAACATCTTGATTCCGTTCGCGACAAGGAGCAGCACTTCAAGTCGTAAAGAAATAAATGGGGGAAACACAGGGCTCGAACAGCATCTAACTCGATCAAGATGTCAAACTTGCAAGCATCGAGCCCAGAGCTCGTTCAAATGACAAGAGTGACGAGTCTACTTCAAGAAAATTTTGGGCACCTGAAGTAGCCGAAGGATGCCGAGGAAAACTCAAAAGCAAAAGCGAATTGCGAGTACACACGAAGCGCTCATGAGTTCCGATTCGCCGTCGGAACGTCATACGATGATTGATGGGAGTAGATGGGGGTACATCGTTGCAGAAGGCAAATGACAGCAAAAGACAGGCGTCCCAACCTCCCATAACCGTTTCATCCCTACGGAGGGTTCTGTAATTGCGACCGTCCAGACGGGTTTCATCTGAAGCCATTCGCCTAAGGAGTCTTGAACGCCAATTTGAGAAGAACAAAAGCAACAGCCCCCCTGGCGGAAATACAATCAGCGGAAATGGAGCGGGTCCCTTACTCGTTTTTGAAGCGAGAACTTTCCTGGGCCAAGTATATCTGGCATCATGAGTGCGCATGGAGTATGATGAAATCAAAGAAAAAACAGTCAGCGCAAGAACAGGTCTAATCTACCTGCCAATGAACGCACAGGATTGAATCGCCATGGAGAATGCCCAGGCAACGCTTGTGTTGCCGTTGCGGCCTCGGCTGGAGCACAAAAAGAAAGGTCTTCTAAAGGTTGTTGTTGTTGTGAATCTGATCTATCGATAATTACGGGACAGGTACACCTTTTCCATAGATCGCTGTTATTGTTCGTCGCTTGTTCATCTCTTGTTCATCTCTTGTTCGTCTTTATCCTTGTTCCACCACCATCCCACCCCTTCTCCATCGTCCGCGATGCCTGCTGAATCCCAACGTCAGGCCCAGCCACCCGCAAAGGCTCAAGCAGCGCCTAGGAAAGTACGGTTCAACGTTGGTGAGAACGGACAAAGTTGCTATTCACATCTGCATGTCCCCGTTAATCTTTTGCTCGTCAAGGTACTCAATATCAGGTTCTTGATGTCGTCGGCGAAGGTGCATACGGGATAGTATGCTCGGCGGTGCATCGACCCAGTGGCCGTAAGGTCGCCATCAAGAAGATCTCGCCCTTTGACCACTCAATGTTCTGCCTTCGGACGCTTCGAGAGCTTAAGCTGCTCAAATTCCTTAGTCAGGCTGGTGTTAGCGAGAACGTGCGTTACGCGATCCTCTTTCTCGTGTGTTATACTGACAGTCCCCTTGGGCTTTGATAGATCATCTCCATCCTGGACATCATAAAGCCCCCCTCAATAGAACATTTCAAAGAGGTCTACCGTACGTGTATCAGCGCCTCATCAACTGAACCTCTGCTGATACGTTGATGTTCGATGATATAGTGATTCAAGAACTAATGGAGACCGACATGCACCGCGTTATCAGGACACAAGACCTCTCAGATGATCACGCTCAGTACTTTATCTACCAAACTCTGCGTGCCATCAAGGCTCTTCACTCCGCAGACGTGATTCATCGCGATCTGAAGCCCTCGAATCTCTTGCTCAACGCCAACTGTGATTTGAAAGTCTGTGATTTCGGACTGGCGCGGTCAGTGAAAACCGCTGAGCCTTCGGGCACGGAGACTGGGTTCATGACTGAGTATGTTGCGACGCGATGGTATCGCGCGCCCGAGATCATGCTTACCTTTAAACAATACACAAAAGTAAGCCATCTTTCGTGACTTCTGATTAGTTTATTCTCATAATCCGCAGGCAATCGACATTTGGTCTGTGGGATGCATCCTTGCAGAGATGCTCTCTTCCAAACCGTTGTTCCCGGGACGCGATTATCACCATCAGCTCACGCTCATTCTCGATGTACTTGGGACACCCACCCTCGATGAATTCTACGCGATCTCGACACGTCGTTCGAGGGATTATATCCGTGCCCTGCCTTTCCGCAAGCGCCGTCCCTTCTCTCAACTCTTCCCCAACGCCAATCCTTTGGCAGTGGACTTCCTCACAAAGACTTTGGCAAGTTGAGATCGCGACAATGACGGCATTTGACTGACACGAGACATGAACAGACTTTTGATCCTAAGAAACGCATCACCGTAGAACAGGCATTGGCCCATCCTTACCTTGAGGCTTATGTGAGACACGTTCGTTCTTCCCTGATAGTTGCTTGACTGACCTTCGAATCACGCAGCACGATCCTGATGACGAACCCGGGGCTCCCCCTCTTGATCCCGAGTTCTTCGAATTTGATCGTTAGTCCTTCTCATTCCTGGCAATGTGTCTCAACTGACGTTTTTCGGTTCCCGCAGTACACAAAGATGACATCAGTCGCGAGCAACTCAAGGAACTCCTGTATGAGGAAATCGTGACCTTCCAACCCGCCCCCATCACATAAAGTACATCAAGTACTACATACATATCACGCGCTCGCTTCAAAACCTCATCAAGTTTTTGCATCTTTCTGATATCTCACTTTCCTCCTTCTATCTTATCCCGTGCACCTCTTATGCATCTCGCCCCAGAATACCCAAACTCGACATCCAAAGATCCTCAATCCGTCCCGGCGTACTCAATACCCATCCAATTACTTTTTTCTTGCGTTCGCTTGGATTTGGATCGGCTCATGGTTTGCTGTTTGTTTGGAACCATGTGGATCTTTCATTTTCTCCTCTTGTCTCTTTCTTGGTCTTGGGAACGTGTGCCGGTCTTTTTCCCGAGCATCGGGATATGCTCACCTAATCAATCTCCTTCCTCACTTGTTCCCATCCAGTCCTTACGTTTACACGTTGCTTTGATCTACATCCCGAACTCTGTCCCTTACTGTCCTTTACTGTACATACCTCAAATCACCTACCTTTCCAGGTCTAACTTTCCTCTTTGACTCCCTCCACCTCGTATTTCCGTTTTATCCCGGCACTTGTAATAAAGAACGCAATGGAGCAACCATTTGACAAGTTTGGTCTGATCATCAACGTTTCATGTTCAGATAAGAGTTATTTTCGAGAGTACCTAAAAACACGCTGAGGCTCTCGGCCATTTTCATACTCGTTTTCCCCCAAAACCGTCTCATAGCGGTTGCAATATCGATTCATGATTTTGGAGAGAGGACCGCGCTGAATAATTTCGTGCAGCTCGTGATTCAAGGCAAGCTCATGATAATGAAGAGCTGGAAGATTTCTAATCACTAAGAATATTCACACCTTGGCAGTACGACACTCACGTATAGATTTTCCTTCGCACATGTCGATTACTGATCAGTAGTTTAAGACTAGTAGATGCATGTCAATGGATAGCCCACAAAGAATGAGACAAGGTTGACGCACTTTATTCTCCTCGAGAACTTTTGCTGCTGCCTGCACAATTATCTCGTGCTCTGCTTTATGCAGGCGCTCCTCGAACGCCTCGATGGGCTCACCCTTCATAATAGGCACCTCTCTCACAATTATCGGTTCGCCACGATCAACATCCTTCACCACCCGATGCACCATGATTCCTGTACGCTCGATCTCGCCCTTTTGAAACGCTTCGTATGCCCGTTCAATCGCATGCGCTCCATCAAAAGCTCCTGGGAGAGCCGGGTGTAGGTTAATGACTGGTACGGGTTTTCGCGGTTGTTCACCATCCGCAAGGGGTTTCAAGCCATCCGCACGTTCTAAAAAGCCCTCTCCAAAGATATGCATGAACCCGGCTAGGATGACAAGGTCAGGGTTGTCTTTCAGGACGATGCGAGCGACTTCTGTATCGTAGTCTACACGGGTCTTGCCCGCGTTGGCCTTGAGATATGGCTGAAGCGCCAGATAGGATGTAGGAATCGGCGGTTGTGCTTCTGCGGCGCGGGTCAAACCGTACGCAGCCTTTCGATTAGAAAAAACCAAGGAGATTCGTGCATTAGGAAGTGAAGGTGTACTTTGAGCATCTATCAAGGCTTGCAGATTGCTACCTGAAGGATCGATGCTCTTTCATCTGGCTGTCATAAAATGTATGTTTGATGAACACACCTGAGCCAGAAATGAGGACAACGACATTTCGTTCTTTTGCCATCGCCGGTGAACGTGAAAGATTGAAGGATTTGCGCCGATCTAATCTAATCTACACTATCAACGATCTCACGAAACTGCCTTGATTTCTGTACGCGGGGCGACTCACCGTATCAACGAAGGATTCTGGGTGCAACAACTAAATTATACCTATATAACTATGGAACGTGCCGCAGGGTTCCCTAACTCAGTCTCTACAACTTCCAGCCCGTCAGGCTCACCACCAAAGCTATCCTCGGACACACTCGCCCTTCTACAAGAATTTCTGACGTCCAGAGCGGAGGAGGAAAAACGCTTCAATGACTTAGCTGAACAAGCTGCTGCACGCGTTGCGAGCCGTGAATTGGACGTGGATACCGAGGAACCTGATCCTCCAATGATGAGCGTAGATGAATATCGTCTGGCATTTGGCGAAGACTGGCAACTCAGCCAATTCTGGTAAGTGGCTGGCTTTCTTGACTATGGTGATTATACAGGGCCCAGGCTGGTATCGGCATAGGACACTCTTGCTTTCTGATCGACTGAATTCGGCGACCGATAGATATCAATTGATGGTCTTTGGACAGGTATTCAACCTCATATGCCGCCCGACTCGCCAAATCCGTTCGATCGATCTGTACACCGACTTCGAAAGTAGCCTTCATGTGCTGTCCAACTGCTTTTGTAGCATTTCAACATACGAATCCACTAGATGGCGCAAGGCTTCTTGAATACGATAAACGGTTCAGTGTCCTTGCACCAACCAAGTTCATCCACTACGATCTAGACGAGCCGGATATCTTCCCAGAAAACTTACGTGGAGCTATCGATGTTGTTGTTGCCGATCCTCCTTTCTTGAATGAAGTAAGCCTCAGCATCCTTGTGACCGTTCGGCTCCATCTTATTCATAATCGCTGCGACTGCGACAGATCACTAATCAAAAAATAATCAAGACAATTCGGCAAATCATCCACCCAACGCGGGGTAAGCTGGTGCTCATCACATCCACCTCTATTGAAAGCGTATTGCACGAACTATACAATGAACCGCCTATCGGGCCTTTGCGGCTGACGTCGCTGGAGCCGGACATGGGAAGACTTGCTAACGAGTTTGGATGTTGGGGAGCGTGGGAGGGCGCAGAAGACTTTGGAAAGGATATTGTGCAATAGGTTCCAAAACAGAAACTCGCAGATTTCACTCCACTCAACATCACACTCCCCCAATTGACTGATCATAACATTGCGTTCAACTTCAGGGCGACGGAGTCTAGGTTTTATGATATTCGAGGAAATGACAGCTTCCATCGCGAGTGGCGTAAGAGCACCCGAAGTGACTCTCACCGCGTTTTACAAACTTATGGTGCGTGTATCAAAACCAATCCTTCATCCACAGTGTGTGACTATCTAGTCCACAGACCAAGTGGTTCAAGACGTACAGAATGCCCCTATACAATTCATACCTCGCGGCCATCGGGATGTTGAACCACTGTCCAACCGGCCCCCCAGACCTCCTGGCCAACCCCAGAGTCCTCTACGTAGTCATGATACCCGCTCCCAACTTCAGCGCGCGGACCAAACCCCGCTCGGCATTCCGAGTGGTGGATGCCGAAGTCGTGACAATGCAAGAGCTCCAATGTTCTTCCTCCACGAGGCCAGTCGGCCCATACAGCGAAGATCATCAGAGAGTCGTTGCCCAATTCCAGGAATACCAGCGCGTCAAGCGATTAACTGAACTGTCGAACTCCAACGTCCAGAGGGTTCTCATTCTGCATAGATTGCATTTCAAACATGCTTCAGCAGAATTGTACACGTTCGTACCGATGTATTGGGAGAGTAATCTGATGGGGGATCTGGCCAGTGTTGCAGGTTTGGCCCCGGATTGGCTTGCAAGGTTACAGAACACCGTGGCCACGGGCAGAGGTGACCTAGGTTCAGGGTAATATCGAGAAGTTAATCATATTACAGTACTGTATCTGTACAGCTATGTATCTCCTTTCTTGTCTGCATCATAGATTCAATTGTGTGATGGGATATCGTTGCTAGGAAATAGGGCAAACGATGGGATTGATCTCAGCGGTTACACGTTATGTACATAGAAAGCGCAAAGTGAAAAACGAGAAGCTACTATCAAAAAAGTATATCCATACCTATTCTAGGATGCCCCCTAGCCGACTTGAACGACTGACCTCGTCATGTACGATGAGAGTACGAGTGACGCGCTCTACCACTGAGCTAAGAGGGCTGTTGTTATGGAAGCACAAGGAATAATCGTGAGATAATGATTTGGTCACGGATGGTGTCACGGGCGCGGCAGGTTGCGGGCGCCTAAATTTCTAAAATCCCTCTCGAGGATACATGACTCGATCTTCTGGCCTTTTTTAGTTTTCTTGTTCCCTTTCTTTAGAAAATGCCGCCTATGAAGCTGGCAATTATAGGCGGCGGGCCGTCCGCGTTCTACGTCGCGTCACGTCTGCTCTCACTCGTTCCGGCGAATTCAACGAATCCTCCTCTCCGTATACACATGTTCGATCGCCTGTGGGCACCTCATGGACTAGTGCGCTATGGCGTAGCGCCGGATCATCCAGAAGTCAAGGTGAGTCTTTTGTTCATATTTTTATCGTCTGGTCCATCATAGCTAATCCTTCATCTATCTAGAACTGTACTCATAAATTTGATGCAGCGGCTACAGATCCGCGCTTCAAATTCTTCGGCAACGTCAATGTTGGGTCCCCATCCACTCCTTCACCAATCCCACACACTCTCAGCCTACCATTAACTTCCATCTTCGCAAACTACAGTCACCTCCTCTTCGCCACAGGATGTACTCTTCCAACTCTACATCCTTCTCTTTCTCCCTCGCCCTACTGCGTCCCTGCCCTCTCCCTCGTCCATTGGTACACTCAACACCCCTCCGCGCCTCCTCCCCCTCCCCTCGAACGCACAACACACGTCTCCTTGATTGGAAACGGCAACGTCTCTCTCGACGTCGCGCGTATGTTACTCACCCCACCGTCCATTCTAGAAAAATACGACGTCCCCCGACCCGTCCTCAACGTTCTCAGCCGCTCTCAAGTCAAACACGTCTCAATATTCGGGCGTCGTGGTCCGCTCGAGGCGGCGTTCACCGCTAAAGAGCTGAGGGAGTTGATGAATCTGCCTGACGCCGCTATGGTGCCAATTCGAGAGGACGTGTTGGATGTGAAGGAAACGACGAGGCAACAGGGGAGGATCCTGCAGCTTTTGAGGAAAGGGTCAAAGAACGCGTTTGGGACGACCCAGAAGACGTGGTCTTTAGATTTTTATAGGTCCCCCACGGGGCTCGCGCTTCCCAACGAGAGTGAGGGGAGAGGTATGGCGAAATTAAATCTGGCGCATACGAAGGTGGATCAGGAGACGGGGAGAGCCATGCCGACGGGTGAGACGGAGGAGGTGGAGACCAGTCTAGTTATTACCTCTTTAGGATTCCGCGGGGAGCCTACCGCGCCGTTCTATGATTCAGATCTGAAGCATCTGAGTACGATGCCCGGAGGACGCGTCGTCGATGTAGGAGATGGGAACAAGGAAATGAAGAACATGTATGCGTCTGGGTGGGCCGCGACGGGTGCGAAGGGCGTATTGGCCGCGACGATGATGAATGCGTACGGGGTCGCGGATGCGATACTTTCGGATTGGTTGCCTGGATATAAGGATGTAGATACGACGATGACGCCGGAGGGGGAGCGTACAGATAATGTGGATCTGAGCAAGACGAGGGAGGTGATGAATCCCGACCCGGACCTTGAGGGTGTGCCGGTGGAGGTGCAGGAAGGATTGAAAGGGGGTGTGGTTACGCACTATGGGGATTGGAAGAGGATAGATGAAGAGGAGGTCAGGAGGGGTGAAAGGATAGGGAAGGAGAGGGAGAGAATGGGGTGGGAAGAGGCGAGAGCTTTCTTGGAGAGGAGTTGACAGTATACAAACGAATCAGACTATTACAACGGTACGAGGAATACTAATGGAATGTATATTGATGCCCTGCTCAATACTTAGGCTGATCATGTTCACAACAAAGTTTTCCGGAGCGGATGTTAGTAGAGAATAAATTCAGAGTGAGAGATTTTCTCTTTCTTTTCGTTTTTTTTTCGTGTGTGTATCGGTGATCGGGAGGCTGATGAATCTAGAGAATCCAGAGCTGAACGTTGAGGAACTTCGAGAGCATCAAATCGATGGTGGCGAGGGTG
>JAGGAR010024186.1:0-14721 GCA_017657315.1 Termitomyces sp. K1Ag
TCCAACCCCAGCCCAACCGCCACAGCTCCAATAACATTCCCACCCCCACCGCTCACCTCACACCCACCGCCTGCACCGCCGCTCTCATCGTCCCCCTCAAGTATTGCTTCGTGCGCAGCTTCGCATGCGCTAAATCGGGCGCTGAGTCTGGCGAGTAAGAAGTTGTTTGGGAGTGCGAGGACAGGGGCGGGGTCGTCGCCGCCCACGCAGATTGAGGTTCAGCCGAGTGGGAGTGGCTCGGGGAGCAGTGGGATGGCGAACAGGACAGGGAGCGCTCCATCTTTGCCACGCCGTGCGATGATCATATCACTCGGAAATCCGAACGCAAACGGAAACACAAATGCGGTGGAGGAGAGAGAGGAAAGGGATCCGTTGGAGGAGGAGATGTTGAAGGAGCTTGAGGAACTTGCGCAGAAGACAGATGTGTTGACAAGGTGGGCAAATGAGATGTATGGGTATGTTAAGGCTGTGCCGCAGAGTGGGTGTCTCTCTCTTCCCCTTCTCAAAGAACAAACTACTCACTGACGTTCATCAAACAGAACCCCCCTCGGACCCAACCAACTGAGTTCACCCCGCGCAAAGGCGAAGACAATTCGCATGTAAAGCGGCAGCAGCTGCAGGTGATGGAGGCAGAGTACAATACCAAATTTGGAATTATGCCCAAACAGAGTCGTACAAGGAAGGAGCTTCTCAATTCGGCTAACAGCCCCAATGAACGTAAGAAAAGTTGTATGAAGAGTTGTTGTGGTGCCTCTATGGGCTGCAGGACAATTTGTTGCAGGGGTAGCTCCGTGTTTTTGGTTTTATCTGGTTTTATCATCAGACTCCTAGTCTCAGTATGCCATCACTGTTATGTACAAATATACCACTTTAGTGGTGATGGACATCTTACAATCCAGCTGATGTCAAGATGGAAATGTATATAATATAACCCATCAACCAGCTTTAACAAGAATCCTGCCACACTCTTTGAATCCCTCTCTGTATTCAACTGTTCTCTGGGACATACTTTATCAGTGGTCACTAGTTCACTCTAAAATGACACCTGAGGAACGGCAGAGTCTACAGGGCTATGGACAAACCTTGATCATTGATGTTGTCACAATACCAACAGTTGTCTGTCTGTGCTATGGTTAGTCAAATCTCTGGGGTCATTGACCATGCTAAATACTTCACAGGTATTATGGCACCAATTCCAGTCATGGTTGCTTATTCTTTTGCAAAGTGTGACACCTTCTTTATAACCATTCACCCTTATTGTAATTAAGATGTCTATTAGGCGCTGGAGTCAATCTTGGCTAGCCAGACTACAATTAGCACTTGCTTGTCTGAGCATCATCATCTTTACTGGATATACTGTGCTTCAAATACTGTCAGCAAGTTATTTCTGTCAGATCTTGAGAAGCTTTGTATCTCTTTCTGAGCTTCACATCTTCAATGCTTTTTGGACAAAGGTGGATGTGGCACAAAATTGGCTCCAGCTCATACCTGCAAGTTCTCTGTTCCAAAATCCAACAATCTAGAACTAACAATCTTTATAAAGCCTATTGTCACTGATTGCTTTATCATATGGCGTGCTTGGATTGTTTTTGAAAGGAGGAAGTGGGCACTGTATCTTTCAATGGCACTCTGTTTGTCTACTCTGGGTATGTGGCTTGCCCTAAGTCTTATTCTATGCAAGATAATATTCTACATAGTCATCACACTTGTCTATTTATCATTTTATTTGAACCTCAGTCTCTTTGAGACAAGTCTAGCATCCAACAGTGCAATTGAGAATTTTCTGGGCCTTGCAACCACCATCTCATCATTCCTAACCAACCTTGTGGCAACCTCCTTCATTGGTTGGACATTATGGTATGCTTTTATTGAGCTCTTGAAACTATGCTGTGGCTCAGTACTATTTTGCCCATTATAGGTCACATATGAAATTCTTACAAAGAAACATAGATGGCAAAGAGCATAGATTATTTAGAATGCAGCGCATTCTATACCTCTTGGTTGACTCAGGAGCAATCTATGCCATCCTTCAGGTAGGAATTGCAAGTTTCACTGATAATCTAAAAATTACAAACTGGATCTGCAGCTCTTACAGATTGTGATGGGTCTGTCAACTAGTCCAGATCGATTTGCTGCAAATCTTGTTGGATATATTCTTGCCTCAGTCTATTTCTCTATTTCAGTGAGCTTCATTCCTTCTCTCCAATGTTTTATGTGCACTAAATTTCTACAGTTTGTCTATCCAGCACTGACAATCTTTTTGATCCATGGTCCATGTTCAGTTGTGGGTGTACATGAGACTGTGATCTCACTGCAAATTTCTTCACAGAATGTCTGATATCATTCCAACCTCCCTTGAAACATGACACTTCATTGTGATGGACCACAACTATTTTTCACTCTCTTCTTCATAACCTGTCTTTCCAATGCTGTGATCTGTAGACTCAGACTCTTCAATTCACTCTTTGCTTATTTATTGTATATATGCTTTGAATTTTCTGTATGATCTATGGCTGAGAGAGCCCTAATAATTTCTATCTGTACTTGCATGACTACATTGCAGCCAATGTTGGCCCTAAGAATTATGAGTTATTAAAGTCCAAAGTTTAATTATTTTCAACAATAAGGGTTCATATCAACCCAAAAGATTCACCACCACTACCTAACTCTTAGATGCATAACTCAATAATAACAATTAATCACAATTTTGGCAGCCCAGAAAATTTCACCAAATTACTTGAGAGATACATGACACACTACTAATCCTATTATTGTCAGGGGACTGCTCATTTCAGTCATTTCTCTTCATTTCTAGCTCTTCTCCTAGATCATGTGTCTCAATTCTATCATATAACCTCTGAATTTGCTGTGTGACCATACACTTACCTTGCATCACAATATTTGTTGAAAAGAATCACTCAACAAAACATTATTGGATATTCACAATCTATTAGACTGAATACTATCGTTATACATATGAATTTTTCAAGTCACAAATTGAAGTGATTTATTTGGTCACCAATATTGTCAAGACAGCTATGTTCTAGGCTTGGTTGACTCCCATAAAAGAGGACTATGCTACCCAAGATACTATCTCACACCAAATCAGTGACTTGTGTACATCAACCCAGAATATGTGAGCCATTTGATTAGAAACAACTGTGCATTTTCACTCAGTTGACAGTGTGGGAATAGTTGGGGAAATCTTTAGATATGAACATCAGGATATTTTTAATAATACAATCTCAGTATCACTAGCCTGGAACTGCAAAGTGTTCATCACAATTCAGGACAGGAGTAAAAGATAGATCTAATCTGATCAGGAACAAAAGGTTGCAATAATCATGTTTCAGGTGGATTGGGAACAAAATCAATAATGCTGTTGTTATGACAATTGAAGTGCTAGGTAAGTACTATATGTGCCTGGTTTACAATTAGAGAATGACTTACTTGTTCAAACATTGGTTGTAGAGTGCCAATGCATGTTGCTCATGCATACAAGTTCCTGCCAGAGCTCAGTTGAAGTGAGGTCCCAATGCAATACATGTTTATTCTATGATGTGATCATTAGAATACAACTTGAGATCATGAACCATGATAGTTGATGTGATGAGTGCAAGTTGATATATTAACAAGGGATGGTGGTTACAGATATGAACTTTAGCTTATTTAAGACCAGACTAGTTAAAACTGATAGATGAAGCCCATTGACGGTTTGATTAAGGATGAATAAATATAAATAGACCATGCAATCTTTGACAAACTCAAATTAAGCAAGGTTAATAAAATAAGTACCATTGTTGATGCTTCTCCTTATGTACAGATCAGAGACCTAGAAACAGGTTAATAATAGTTAATTTCTTCAAGTTATTAAAGTCTGTGATCATCTAATCAAGAAAATATTTTGTCTGAGCAGATGAGAAGGCTAAACAAACAAAATGTAAAGTCACTTGGAGTACAAGACAGGATCTAAAGGCAGGCTTGTACATAGTATGGACATCCAAGCCTATGCAGACATATTACAACACTCATCATCAATTTGATTGTCAGCTGGCTTTGTTCTTCTGATGAGGCATCAATCTCAACCAAAATTGGTGCTATGGCACTATCTCTCTCATGAAGTGTCAAGATCCTAGAATCCCTCTCACTTTATTTAGAATTGACAGGCCAGAATTCACATTTGAACATGATCTCACCTGTGGGGTTCAATTGTACTATGCAAAAATTGCAGTCATGCATTGTAGGATCATTTTATTTACTGGGAGTAGCTACAATGAAAAGGAAAAGCAGCAGTCAAAACAGAAGTTGATGTGGCATAAGAGCTTCAAACAACTCTGGCTTTTTAGAAGCCCAAGTCCTATTCCTTTTTGGGTTTTCTCTTGTTTTTGGTGGCTTATGTGTATTGTACAGTTGGTTTCCATGCTTCCAGATAGGAGATCCCCAGACTTGTTCTATTCTGCTAGAGTTAGTAGTTATGCCTATATTCACCTGTACAATACTCAATACACTTTGGATCTTCCTCTGCCAGCTGTGTGATTGAGCCATAGCCTCCAGAGGTTGCCTTTATAACAGAACAAGTCTCTAACTTTAGTCTGGGAGTTCCCTCTAGCTTGCTTTGAATCTCTTCTTGCCCCTAGAGCTCTCTCTCCCTCACCAATTTGCTTCCTGCCTCTGTCTAGCCTCCATGACACAACCAGTCCCTCTAGCTGCTCCCTCTGGAGTCACTGGCCCTCAGAATGATGCCTGGAACTGTCTCCTTGCTTTAGATGCTCAGATGCAAGCTACCCAAGCTTCTTTCACCCTCCGCACCACTAAATTTGCTGGACTGCACTAGACCACAAACACCATCTCTCAGTCTCTCCAGGCACTCCTGGACCATCTTTCCCCTTTGATCCACTGCCATCCAACCCAAAATTCCTCACCCTGCACTCCCTGATGTGTACAACAGCAACTGTGCCATGGGTGAACATTTCCTTCAGTCATGCATCACCTATATCCAACTTGCCAGTGATGCCTTCACCTCTGACATGCTGAAGATTGTCTGGGTTCGATCCTACATGAGGACTGAACATGCATCAACTTATGCACTTTGTGTATTCAGGCATCCCAGCAGGGTAGGCAGTTTCACAGATTGGGCCATATTACTCTGCCAAGACTGCTGCCCTCTCTCTTCATAATTGTGACCAGTATGGCCAAGAGAAGCACATGCTTGATGAGTAAATTATGCTTCCTAGTTTAAGGTGGCTCAAGAACAGTGCCAGTTAATGGAGTTGAAATGTAAGCTATGTCATCCTCAATCTTCCTCTATGATGTCTCACATCACAATGCCTCTTTGTTCTGTCTCTCTTGCCTCCATCTCAGCCAATTCATCAATGCATCCTTTCCTCTCAGCTCCTGTGCATACAACCCTTTCCCCTTGACCTCTGCCAGTTGGTGTACCCATGGACATTGATGCCTCATGTCAATGCTCTGCTATGCCTCCTCTCTGTCATTGCTGTGGAAAGCCTGGTCACTTTGCATGCTACTGCCTGCAAGGTCTTGAAGTTTGTTACCTCTTGCAGCTCAAGCAAGGAGAGCTCCTGATGCAGCTGCTTGCAGCCAAAAATGCCTCTGGGAACCCCTAAGACATTCTTGGTGGAAGTGGGTGGATTCTGCTTCCCACTCCCTGAGGGTGAAGAGGATTTTCAGTTGAGTGACAGATGAGTTGTACACCTCCACTGCTTGGTGTCAATTGGTTTGCATATTTGTCTGTAGAATCTGTGAATCCATCCCCTGTTGTTGATGCTTCTTCATTAGAAACTGAGACCATAAGTACCCTCTTTGATGTACAAGATATCCCACTAGCCAAAAACTCAGCTGGGCTGCCACCCTCTCCTCCCACTTCATGTTAGTGTGTTCCTGCATGAGAACACCACCTGCCTCATCACTATGTTGTCACCTCTACACCATACCCCAACTCTCTCTATCTCAACATCAAGGTCAAGATGACTGATACACAACAGAACCATTATCTTTGCACTATTGGATAGTAGCATGGGTTTGTTTATCATTGACACAACATATATGGAATGACACCTTCTCATCACTTGTCCTCTTACCCATCCCATCTCTGTGTACAACATCAATGGCACTCATAACAAAGCAGGCTTGATCCATTCTGTAGTCAACCTTGTTCTTTGCTATCATACTCATGCAGAACATGCCATCTTTGCCATCAGGAGTCTGAGGAAGCAAGACATGATCTTTGTGTTCACTTGGCTTTGTTACCATTGCTAGCCCATGATCTAGGCTATTTGACTTTAGCTTTCCCATTGTTCTGTTCATCTACTCTTGTCAACTTGATAAATAAAAGACTTCTTTGTTTTGGGTCACATCTCATCCCCTCACATCCATTCTATCCTACCACTATTATTTACCTACACTTGCCTGAGTTTTGCAATCTTGTGCTCATGCCTCCTTGCAAATCTTCTAAAAAGTCCTCTGATACTTTCCAAGCATCTACATGCCCTCTTATTGAGCAGCTCCAAACTCTGTTCATTAATTATTATTATCATCATTAGTTACATCATACATACTACCATATACATATTGGCTGATATAAGCCAGTTCTTTTCTGTATTTTTACTTGAGTGTCAATAGACTGAGAGTAGTCATATTCACTCTGAGTGAACATAAGAATTCAAACCCATAACCATCCATTACATGGGCTTCCCTAAGAGATACTATGAGCTCCCTCCAACTAGAGAATAAGGCTCTACACCATAACTGTAACTTACAGGATATACAGCTGTTTTGTATGGGTAACCATACCATACTGTTGGGAGGTTTTCTCTGCCTTTTAATGGCTGTAAGTTGACAGCCATTTATGGCCATTTATATGATTTATTATGATTCAGGAGCTAGAGAGTCAAAAACACAGTGGTTTGTAGCTCAGATCACATACCACTACCTGGGGCTAACATGTCTAGTGCTCCATAATGTTGTACTGGAGCAGAATTGCCTGAAAACTATTGTGAAAGCACAAGGTCATGATTGTGCACAGCCACCCTTCCCTTGCTCCATTTTTGTGACCACTCAGCTAACACAATTGGTACTATTCCTGGGCCTGGAAGAGGTAAGAGACATTATCTTTCTGAGAAATTGTCAAGAGCTCAACAATTGCTCAGATTTTTATCATTTCTCATGTTGCCAAAGCCATCTTGAAGCTATCAAGCCATACACCATAATACAGCCATAAAACTACCCATCCTGTACCATCAATCAAAATCTCAAGGACCTTTATAGCTATAAAAATTACAGCTGTCACCATAATATGGTATGGTGTGGAGCCCTACTGGAGAATGGGCAAGAATTTGCACAGATAAAATTTCAAGTAGGATAAGATAAGTGGTTGCCTGAAGTGCAATGCCTGCCAGATATAATGAATGTTCAGTATTAGATTGATTGTCAATTCCAATAGATCTAACTTCATATATCTAAACAAGCAAGTACAAACAGCTAGTGCATAATTCTTAATCTACTAGGAGTTGTTACTTATAGCACTGCCTCACACCTTTGGATACAAGGAGCAGGATTTGCCCCAATGCACTTTCAACATAGTCAATATCTCTAACTCACCTCTTCAGATTTGCTATGTGCTATATCATACTTCCTCCAATCAAACTCCAATCCTAGAACAAGTTTCATATACATTAATGGTTTGGATATCTGATTCTCTTCTCTGATGCCTATTGACTCCTACCATCTCACATTCTGCCTGTATTGAGATAGATCACCATCACTTGATAAATACACCACTCTAGTAGTTGATGAGCATTTTACAACTCAGACTGATGTCAAAATGCAACTGCATATAATACCACTCACCAGTCAGCTTTAGCAAGAATGCTGCCACACTTTCCACACTCTGACTTCTCTCCAATTGACCATTCTATAGACCTACTTTGGATGATCAATACTTCACTCTAAAATGACACCAGAAGAACGGCACATTCTACAGAACTATGGACAATCTTTGCTTGAAAATGCTGTCATAGTACAAACAGTGATCTGTCTATGCTATGGTTAGTCAATCTTTTTGGAGTCATGAACCATACTAAGTATTTCACAGGTATACTTGCACCAATTCCAGTCATAGTTGCTTACTATTTTGCCAAGTAGGATAGGTTCCTTCATTATCACACACCCTCATTTGAAGTAACATGTTGATTAGGCATTGGAGTCAATCTTGGCTAGCCAGATTACAATTAGCACTTGCTTGTCTGAGCATTATCATTTTCACTGGATTTACTGCACTTCAAATACTGTCAGCAAGTTATGAATGCCAACTCTTCAGAAAGAGCTTTGCATCTCTTTCTGAGCATGAGGTCATCTTTGTTGCTTTCTTGATAAAAGCAGATATAGCACAAAACTGGCTTCAACTTATATTTGCAAGTTCTCTGTCTCAACATCCAACAGTCTACAGCTAACAATCTGGACTTAGCCTATCATCAATGATTCATTCATCATATGGCGTGCTTGGGTTGTCTTTGCAAGGCAGAGGTGGGCACTGTATCTTTCAATAGGACTCTGTTTTTCTACTCTGTGTATGTGGCCCTTGTCAGCAATATTCTGTGCAAGCTAATTAATATTCAACACAGTTATCACACTTGTCTTTTTATCAATGTATTCAAACCCCAATGTCCTCCAGGCAAGTGTGGATGCCAACAGTCTCACTGAAGATCTTCTATTCCTTGCAACCACTATCTCATCATTCATAACCAATTTTGTGGCAACATTCTTCATTGGTTGGACATTATGGTGTGCTTTTTCTGAGTCCTTTTAAATATGCTCTAGCTTAGCACCATCTTTCTCATTATAGGTCACACAAGAAATTGTTAAAAAGAAACTTGAGTAGCAGAGAGTATGAATCATTTAAAGTGCAGCACATCTTATACCTCTTAGTTGATTCAGGAGCAATCTATGCCATCTTTCAGGTGTGTATTGCAATTTTCACTGATCAGCCAGAAATTATAAATTAGACCTGCAGCTTGTATATATTGTGATAACTGTGTCAATCAACTCTGATCAATTTGCTGCATTGGTCACTTATGATGTCATTAACTACATTTGTTTTTCAATTTCAGTGAGTTTCATTCTTTCTTCTCTCACATTCTTCATATGGACTAAATTTCTACAGTTTGTCTATCCAACACTGACAATCTTCCTGATCCGTGGTCCATTTTCAGTTGTGGATGTGCATGAGACTGTGGTCTCACTGCAAATTTCTTCTCAGAGTGCCTGACAGTATTTCAACCTTCTTTGAATATGATCATTCACTGGCAAGGACCACAACTCTCCTTTACTCTCCTTTGCATACACCTCTCTTTCTTATCTGATCTGTGGACTATATATATATATATCTACTGTCTACTTATTTATTTTGTCCTTTGAATTTTTTGTCCTATTTATTACCTAGAGTACCACAATGTATTCATCTCAATTCTATCATAGAACCTCTGAATTTGCTGTGTGACTATACACTTATATTGCATCATATTTGTTCAAAATAATCACTCTGCACAACATCATTGAGTTTTAATGATTTCATGTACATGGAACTGAATACTGTTGTATCCATATGAATCTTTCAAGTTACAAATTGGAAGGATTTATTTAGTGATCAATACAAAGAAAAACTGTTAAGACAGCTATATTCTATGTTTGGTTGATATCCATGGAAAAAGACTATGCTACTCAACAATACTTTTTCAAATCAGTGTCATCTAGACCTTATGTGCTGCAACCCATAATACACAAGCCTCCTGATAGCAGGCAACTGTGCATATCCACATAGTTGATCTAGCAATGGTTGGATGAATCTTTAGACAGATATCATCATGATCCAATCTCAATATCACTAGCTTGGTACTGTGAAGTGTTCATCACATTCCAGGGGAAAGATAAAAGATAGATCAAACTTATGAGGAGCAAAAGGTTGCAATGATCATGTTTCAAGTACATTGGAGGAAAGGTCAATGTAGTTGTTACATATTGATAGATCAACCTAGTCACTAGATGATTATATAAGTGCTGTGCATACACCTGCTTTCTAAACAAAGAACAAGGACTTATTGAATCATTGGCCACTTAAATACTGATGCATGGCATTCACACACAGAAGTTCCTATGGAAGCTCAGTTGAAGTGTGGTTATAATGCAATACATGTTTATTTTCAGGATGCAATCATCTGTCCATAGATACCACTCAAGGTCATCATAGTTGATGTGATATTAGTGAGAGGTGATAATGCATTCCTGTGCACTCTTGAAAGCTGCCATATACTCTGCTTCACATGAGGATGCCACAACTGTCTTTTGCTTTCTCACTGCTCATGAGATTGCTCCAGAACCCAGACTCCATACATATTCCTAAGGCTCCAACCATTTAGTTTGTTTACTATTTTTAAACATCAAAACCGTTTACTTTTACTGTTTAGTTTATCTTCCACTGCAAATGGTAAATAGACTGTAAATGGCCATATGAGCAAGGGATGTTCCAGCTGGTGATCCAATCACTGTGACCAGGTAACTAGTAGCTGGCCTGACAAGTATTGCATTACAGGCATGGAAGCAATGCATTACAAGCACACAATGTGGTATAAGACTTTGGTCAGGGTCACAAAAGTTCAAAGATGACAGTATGTCACCCCTTGATGATATCTTAGCTCTTCTAGAGAATATCTCAACTCTCTCCAAAACCCTTTCTACATCTGTACCTCTGGGAACTGAGAATGATAAAATGTATCAAGTTCTCAATGTTGAAGAGGGTGAGACTCCTTATGCTACTTTTAACCAGCACTTTGATCTCTTGTTCAAGGAGGACAATGACTGCTGTAACAAAACAGGATGGTTTCATTACATCCAGCAAGGTCCACATGGCATGACAAAGCTGTGCACCTATCTCAAGAACATTGATTGGGCAGATGCTAATCTGCTGCTTGACCTTATGAAGCTTAAGCTTGATCACATCAATGAGGAGTTAGTGTATCTGATGTGTGCTTATGGACTTCTTCCATTATTCCCAATACTAATAACCTTTTATTCAGTCTCAAATGCTAGTGAAGAAGACTTGATAGCTATTTCCAAAAAGCCTCAAATTAAACTCAAGGGCCCAAAGGCTACAAAACAAGGTGGCTCTGCTTCTAGAATTTCTGAGTCAACTCTTGATCATTTGTCATTGAGATTTTCATTCTACATCATGTACTAAGAGCTAATTATTTCTATAGGAATCTTGAATAAGTGATTGCTCCAAAAGGTAAAAAGTTGTCATTGAAACCTGACAAGACAACAAAATCTACAGCAAAATCAGACAAACCTGACATGGATTACTGACCATATGCTAGATATGCTTTGGAGGAGTCAATTGGCTCTATTGAGCTTGACAACAATGGTGCAGAGATTGTATCTGGAGAAAATGAGCTGAGGAAATGGAAGAGGGTTGTCAACTCATCAAACTCTGAGTCCACATATACTAATAACTCTAAGGTGAGATTTACTGACAGTCTTACTGATATAGGCACTTAACCTTCAGCATACAAAACATCAAAGAAGGCCAAAAAAATCTACTAAAGTGAGTAAACTTGTTTTTTCATCTTATGATCACATCTTACCAAGTGGTTTCAAGAGCAAATCATCAGATATCAAAGTCATTGAGATTGATTCAGGTAACAAGTCAGAATCTGAGTCCTCTGTTGAGCAGGGCCAGTTACAGGAGGAACAGAGTGATGGGGTAGGTTAGAATAGGCTGTGAGAACACAAGGTAACTACGAGATATTAGTAAGTATATTGAGTGGGGAGTATGGGGGCACTTACACCTCAGTGATGGTTGAACACTGAGGTGTGATGTGGCACAGTAAGCAACAAAAACATATGAGCCGGTGAGTAAGTCAATGTCCATGGTTATGCCCACATCCTCAACACTCCCCCTCAAGATGAACGGTGGGTTAATTGACACCAAGGAGTCCATGGAACTTCTCAAACTTGATATGAGCAAGTGACTTGGTGAAGATGTCTGTAATCATATCAGAAGTAGGAACGTAGTGGAGTTGGACGTGACTAGAGAAGACCGTTTGACAAATAAAGTGGAAATGAACAACAATGTGTTTGGTACGAGCATGAAAAGTAGCATCCTTGGAGAGGCAAATAGTGCCTTGATTATCACAGAAAAGATTAGTAGGTAAGGGAAAAGAATAGAGAAAGGAAAGTTCTGTAAATATTTTATTGATCCAGATGATGTCCTTAGCAGCATGCGTAAGCGTGACATATTCAGATTCAGTGCTGGAGAGGGTTATGATTGGCTGCTTCTTGGAACTCCAAGAGACAGCACCAAGTCCGATGAAGAACACAAAACCTGAAATGGAGTGACAAGTGAATGAGAGGCCCAGTCAGCATTAGAGTAACCAAAGATCTCAGGATCAGGACCTCCAAGAACCAGCTTCTTGTCAATGGTTCCACGTAGATAGCAGAAGACACGGGTAACAGCTATTATGTGGGTGGTCCTGGGTGCATCAAGATACTGAGAGAGAGTGGAAACTGCGTATGCAATGTTGGGACATGTCATGATGGCTGCGTACATCAGAGATCCAATCATTTTGTGGTAGTGAGTCTTCTCAGTGGATGAGAGGAGGATCAGTGAGACAGAACTGGAGTCAGGGGTAAAATTAGCTCCAGCTTCCATGGGTGTGACAGCGATCCAGGTGTCTTTGAGACCAAATTGTTTGATGATTTGTTCAATGTAGGCTTGCTGGCCAAGTGCAATAGTGCAAGTGTTCAAGTCCCAAGAGAGGCTAACTCCAAGAAACCAGTTGATAAGGCCAAGATCAACAATCTCAAAATGTTTGCTGAGCTGTTTCTTGATGAGGGACATGGCATCAGTGGTATCACCAATGATGGTGAAATCATCAGTGGCAACGGCAACAATGGTGAACTTATCACTGTTGACTTTATAGAAGACAGCAATGTCAGCCTGACAGACTGAGTAGCCGAGATCTATGAAAGCTTGGCACAGTTCTTTGTACCAGTGGTTGGAGGTAAGTTGTGAAAGTGCTGGTAGAAAGGGGGAAATTGCATGTGTATGATTTCATCCTCCTTGAGAGAGGAATTGAGATATGCATTTTTGACGTTGGCTTGCTTGATGACAGTGCCACGCAAAGTAGCAATCGAAAGAAGGATTTGAAGTGTGGTGGCACAGACTGTTGGAGCAAAAGTTTTGGTGTAATCAACGCCAAATTGTTGCTTAAATCCTTTGGTGACCAGGGGAGCCTTGTAACAAACTATCTGGCCATCAGCGCCACATTTACGATGCAAGACATAGCAGCAAGGAATGATGTTGATGTCTGCAGGAGCTTTGACAATGTCCCAGGTGCTGAGTTTCTCGATTTGGGCAAGCTCAGCATCAATCACTGATGACCAATCATGGTCCTCATGGCCTGACAGTGCCTCCTTGATGGTTGGAACAACCTTGCTCGCAGCCAATGCATGCTCGATGGCCTCCTGGACCCATTTGCCATTGACTCCTTTGATTTTGACACCACCAGGCTTGAGGATGTCCGTGGCATCAACAATGAACGCAGATTTGATGATGTTGGCCTTTTTCATGGTGTTTTGATGTTGTCCTCAGCTGTATTGTGTGGGATCAAATTGGGGAAGACCAGCAAGTGAGTTTCAATGTGTACAGAGGTGTGGGGCATTAGCAGAAGATGAGTCTTTGGCTTTGGAAGTGACTTGATCAGTCTGAGGTGCATTTTGCAGGTTTTCAGTGGGGTTTTTTATCAATTTTGTCTGAGTTTTGAACATCTTTGAGCAGAGGAGGATTGTCAATGACAGATTTGGGTTTAACAATGTTGGAGGGAGTACTGGGTGTGGGTTTGGATGTGATTTTTGGGGAATTGGATGTTGTTGAGGCCTGGGAACTGTCCAGATTGGCAGGTAAGTCCCACTCCCCCTCAATCTGGACACTGTCCAGGTTGAGTGCAGCATCCTTACTGAAATAAACATCCCTCTCTACAGTTACTGTGTGCCTCTTGGGCCAGTAGACCCTGTACCCCTTGGATTCTTCATCAATTCCAACAAATTTGCCCTCCTCGACCTTTAATTTGAGTTTCCTCATCTTGCACAGCCAAATATAAATGAGCGTGCCCCATTCGCAGATCTTCAAGATGTCAGGCTTCTTCCCTGTAGCCATTTGAAGTGGCATAACGTTGCCAAGAAGTGCGCTAGATGGTGCTGTGCTCAGTTCCATAATCACACCATATGGCGTTTAGCCTCTGCCCAGAGGTTTTTTGGGAGGCCAGCAGCTATCATCATCGCACAAGCACCTTTGACAATGGTGCAATTTGCATGTTTGGCAACACCATTGGATTGTAGGGAGTCATGGACTGTGAGATTGTGAACGGTGCCAGTGGCATTTTGGTGAGCCTTCATTTCATTGCTCGTGAATTCGCCACCTTAATCGCTTCCATAGGTCTTGATTTGCATGCCTTGATGAACCTTGACCCATGCCTCATAATTGCAGTATGCCTTGAAGGTGTCAGACTTGTGAGGTAAGAATGTGATATGTTCTTCATGAGTATAGAGGTTGATGTTGGTATAGGAATAGAGAGCGCTACCAAGAGATTTGACTTGTGCTGGATCCCAGAGATTGCTAACAATCTTTTCCCCATAGTGAGTATACTTTGTTTC
>JAGGAR010024187.1:0-14661 GCA_017657315.1 Termitomyces sp. K1Ag
TCAGTGTCAGCCGTGTCAGGAAGGTGTACCTCAAAGAACCATTTATTGATGGGATGCCAAGAGAACCAACAAAGGGCGGAGGGAGAGTGAAACCGAGCGCCGCGGATGACTCTCGACGCTGTCTACTATGACCTGGACAGGTATTAGTACGTCGTCAGACAGCTGGTCGCCAACCGTGTGAAGGGTTTTGGGTTCACGTGAAGTTAGAAGGTATTGATATATTAGCCCCTCTTGTAATTACAAGCCAGGATATATTACGCTTTGCTTGTCATTACAAGTGGGTAATATATCATCCTGCCAGCATCTGGTGATTGAATATGAGTGCGGATTGAGCTTACAATGGAATGTTATGATGAATGAGATCGACATGTATTCTCTCAAAATAATCTACCCAAAGTACCATAAGCTACCTAGATTATAACAAATGTAGCTGATTGTGGATTTTGACCCGTGAATCTATTCCAGCATAAGGCCTTACAATATATGGTATAATATTCTAGCAGAATGTACCAAATGTGCCAGAGTGTGCCTGATTACAGCATCAGGTATGTCAATATCAGAGATATGCGAATTTGCTGATGTCGATGAGTCTGAATTGTGGTCGAGGCATCGTGCAAGATCCAGGAGGATGGTTTGATGAGCATCTTTTAGGCATGTCGAAGAAGGGGCAAGGTTAACAATGGACTAGAGGGCGTGTAAGAGCGAGTGGGGCCGTACTGTGAATTTGAGGCATCGATGTTGAGGTTGGAAGGGTGCTAGAGGGCGGAGAGATTAGAAGATATTTGGATGGGAGTGGATATTGTCGGAGTCCCGAGAACTGGATTGAGAACATAACTGGTTTACTACATACCTGACAAGAGATGAGATCGACGAGAGCCGGAGAATGTTCCTCCACCTGCAGTCGTGCACTGGTCTGTTTACAAACTTGTGGCGAACACAAGTTCTGTGCCAGGTTTACCATTTCAGGAAATGTCAGTGTGGGGGAGAGCTGGGTCAGCTTGGGTCAGCTGTAACAAGCCTGGTACGAGCATGACCTATTCTGCCGTGGTGGGAGGATGAAAGAGAAAGAACCATGATACGGTAACGGCCTCAAGGTTTATGTAAACTTTAATAAGTAAGGATTGAGAATCAACATCGCAAACAGTCACCGGTTGACTTTGATTGGGTTTAATCAAGCCTTGAAACAGACAACATCCAAGCGGGTGCCAGGATAGCAGCTTCGATAGTAGAAGCAGGACCTAGATGCCTCCCTGGTATTGATCGAAGCTCGGCAGTATAAGCTCGGTACACTCTATTTAATCATCCAGATTCTCAATGGGTCATTGATCAGATCTGTCTTCCAGTTGAGATGAATGTGACATACCTATCTCGCGACTCGAACCGTACTAACCCATGGAAGGACGTGTAAATTTTTGTAAATTTTGACTGAGCAGCAGTCTATAAAAGACCAGTCAATGTTAAGGATGTATCCCAGTCAACCAAGCCACACCTACTAGTTAGTTTCTTGGTCAGCTTATAATCAGGTATGAGAGGCCTTTCTTGGGTGTTTGACATATCTTGACTTTATTTTCGAACTTAGTAACGAGTCCTACAACTATGCGCTTCTCTGTCATTGCTCCTGCAGCAGTCCTTCATGCCGCATCCCTCGTAGCGGCAGCTTGCTGGCGTGCAAATCATTGCCCTAACCCACATTATGAAAGCAAAACTACGCTGTATGTTGAATTCTTCTTCTGTGATGTTTACCAAATGTTCACTGTTTGGGTTGGATATCATATAGGCAAGACTTTGCTGGGGATTACTGTCGCAATAATTGGTCCAAAAGTGCCGCGCGTGAAACTCATGGTGATGCGTCAGCGAGTCATCAAGGCAAATTTGCAGACGAGGTCGGTTGTAATGCCGCATTCAATTCAATCATCGCGTGCTATGGATCTTCGAATGGAGGATATGAGGAACCAGGTAGTGGACGCCTGGTCCTTTCTTTTGGAAATTGCGAGGTTGTCTAGAGTGATAGGAAATAATGGACCTTCTACACATATCTTGATATGTCGACTGTTCAATTTCTTTGGCTGTGCTAGTAGCTTCACTCCTTTACCGTCTTTTGAAACCCAGTTTTGTGTTTATTTCTTCTAGTCCGATTGAATCCTTCTGTTGGTGTTGCATATCATTGCTGGAAGCGGACTCCCTACTTGGTGTTCCACTCATCATGAAGTTGACAGGGAAATACCTCGCCGCCACTGCCGGCGGAGCTAGAGGACTTCGACTCGGGACGGCCTGAGTCAACACTCGAGATCTCTGGCCTTCTCGGGACCGGATCAATCACCATGACCTTCCCCACTGCTTACACCCTGGATTAGTTTTGCAAACTCGTAGCACTTACAAGGGTGAGCAAGAGTAAAAGACATCTGTTAATGATTGTAATAGTAGCCAGAGGTAAGTTGGTCTGATGGACAAAGACTCACACTGGCAGACGGATGAAATTAGGTTCGACTCAGTAAGAGCATGACTCTATTCTGGGACGCAATGGGAATCGGAATCGGGATGATGAAAGAGAAAGAGAAAGAACCATTCATGATTAAAGTATTGGCCTTAAAGGTTTAGGAATCCATATCACTCAACATCCCTAATCAAGTCTTTGGAAACAGACAATGGATAGTAGCTTCAAGGGAAGAAACACTAGTATTAGTAGAATACATTACCGTAGTAATTCCACAAACGAAACGAAAATAACCGTGACAATACGCGTACGCTCAAGTAAAAGATCTGTTAATGATTGTACACATTAATAGTAGTCAGAGGTAAGTTGGTCTGATGGACAACGACTCACACTGGCAGACGGATTAAAAATTTAAGTTCGACTCCGTAAGAGCATGACCCCGGGCCTCAGGCTATTCTAGGCCGCAATGGGAATCGGAATCGGGATGATGATGAAAGAGGAAGAACCATTCATGATAGAGTATTGGCCTTAAGGTTTAAGAACCCATATCACTCAACATCCCAAATGGTTGACTGTGAGGTTTGATCAAGTCTTGAAAGCAGACAATGGATAGCAGCTTCAAGGGAAGAAACACTAGTATTAGTAGAATTTCATTGCCGTAGTAATCCCACCACCTCGAATCGCCAAGAAACGAAATGAAACGAAAACTCTTGAATATTGAGCCTGAGGTTTTCTGGCCTTCGCTGATAACAAAAGTGCATTCAACGTCCGGTTATCTTGTTCTGAACAAATTATATATACATAACAGAAATGCAAGTATACATAAGTGACTAACAAACGAAGAACGAAGAACGAAGAACGACAGTATAGTACAATACATTCGCCGTAGACACAAAACATATCATGGAGGAGGAGATCGTAACGATTCGTATTCGTATTCGTAAATAAATAAATACGTACATAGAGTAACGAGTATTAGAATTAAATAGTTGCAGCGAGAGAGAGAGAGTGCAAGATCGTGGATGTTCGTCAAAGCATGATAGGTAGATACGAAGGAGTCCCAGGCTCTCAGGAGTCAGAATCAAAATCAAAGTCGAAAAGAAGAGAAGAGAAGAGAAGAGAAGAGAATGAGTCCCAGGGGAACGTTTCACCAACCGACTGCTCGACCACCGTACGGCCCCGGGCCATCATAGAATTACGCTTCCCAACCCGACACGCAGGCTCACACTCACGCTCACCGCTCAGGAACCAACACCCCCTCGCCCACTTTATCCGTGCTTCCCTCTTCTTCCCCTCCCTCTCCCTCTCCGTCTCCATCCGCTCCCCCTGCCCCTGCCCCTGCTCCTGCCCTTACCTCCCCTCCTTCACCCGCCTGCGGATGTCCGCTTACAAGTTCCCCGTCTGCGTTGTACATCCCCACCTCCACCTCCACCTCCACCCCCGACCCAGACCCCGCACCAGACGCAGACGGGGCACCGACATACCTCTCGTACGCACGCGTATATCCGTATCCTATCCCCGAGCCTGAATATCCGAGGTACGCATTCACGTTCCTGTTCGCGTTCGCGTGCACTCCAGACGCATTCCCACTCCCACTTCCCCCACTCCCACTTCCCCCACTCCCACTTCCCCCACTCCCACTCCCACTTCCTCCGTACGCAGGAGCAAGATACGCAGATATCGCTGACGAAACATACGGAGAATACGTAGACAACCCATAGGTCGTGCGTTCTCCGTCTGTGAGTCGGGTTGGCGAGGCGGTTGTGAGGCGGTCGAGGAGGGGTGGGTACGTTTGCGTGTGAGGATGGGGGTACGTTGGTGTTGGTGTTGGGTGTGTCGAAGGGTTGAATGAGGAGGAGGAGGAGGATGTAGAGGGACCAGGGACAGGCTCAGGAGAGTACGCAGGCTCAGACGTCACAGCCTCCGACAAAAACGTATACGAGTACGCGTGCGTATCCGTCTCCGCACCACGCGCATGGGTATGCGTATGCGTATGCGCCACGATCGGACAGCTCGCGAAGCGCGTGCCGAGTACGTTCCCGCATACAGCGCACGCCAGCGCTTCGCGCGTGCACCCGCACGGGGCCCTGTGGATGCGCAGGGAGGCGGGGTCGTCGATGTATGTTGGGTCGAGCGGGACGAGGGACGGTGAGGCACCGGGGCCGGGGAGGGCGTGCCATGTGTGTGCTGAGGAGGAGGAGGAGGGTCGTGGTCGGGGAGCAGCGGAGATGTGGAGGAGGGTTCCGCAGCCGTTTGTGAGGCGCTGTTTCTGCTTTGGCGGGGCGGACGGGCCGGGCGTGGATGGTGGGAGAGGAAGAATTGAAGGTGTGAATGGGGCTGTTGAGGTGGCGGGGGAGGGGGAAGGCGAAGGGACGTCACCGCCGCAGAAGAGGGTGTAGGTGTATTCGAGGTGGCGTCGTGGTGGTCGTGTGCGTGCACGCAGTAGATCTAGACCTGGTGGTATTTCGTCCTCTTCGTCGTCCTCTTCGTCGTCGTCGTCGTCGTAATCCCATGGCTCAGTGACGGTGATGAACGACGACGGTATGTGGTGATAATGGTGGTGGGGGTGGTCGAGACGCATTGCGCCACGGCGGCGCAGACGGGACGCTTCGCCTGTGCGCACAAGATCGTCGAGCACAATCGAGTCGTCTGCCTCAGTCATTGCGGGTGCCGGTGACTTCTCAAAGTGGGGGCGCCGCTAAAAAGAGCACATTCGTCAGCAGCCGGTTCCGCATTATGTAAGCTTGCCGAAGCACGCCTCGAGGATACCGCGCGTACTCCGCGTTGTGTTCCCCCCGCATCTTCCGTCGGCATCGCGTAACGCGCTTTGACGTCGTCATGTGTGTTTGCCTCGTGTATCTGCATCCTTTGCTTCCCACCTCCCAATGCCCTCCAGCAATCCAATTGAGTACAGAACACGTTCCACTTCATGTGGGGTGCGACGACATATGACTTGCGATGCCGGTTGACGTACACGCGATTGCTTGCAGGAAGAAGAGGTGCGCTTGACACTCGATATGTGTATATTCGCTCACGATCTGTCAATTCTACACCCTAAATCAAGGGTTGTAAGTAAGTTCGTCCCAAATTCCAGACCCCCATACACCGCTCTGAGGGACGCCACTCAATATCCTTGCAAGACAGCTCCTTCACGGTCCAGATTCACAGTTCGCGCAATTTTTCATTTGACTCCATAGCCAATAACCTATAAGCTACGTATAAACTTTACGAACCGCCACAATGATCGCGATTGTCACGGCCGGTCTCAACCAAGATTCACGGGAATCAACCACGCGTAACGTCGACCAACGAATCTCATCCTCATCATCATCAAAATCGTCAAAAATCGTGATTTCCACGCCCACACCCAGCACTACACTATGTTCTCAACACATCAACCAAGATTCACGGGAATCAACACGCGTAAGTACGTACGTGGACCAAATCCTTGCAAGACAGCTCCTCCTTCACGGTCCAGGTCCAGATCCATAATCCACGCACTTTTCATTTGACTTCATAACTAATAACCTATAAGCTACGTATAAACTTTACGAACCGCCACAATGTGATCGCGATCGCGCTTGTCACGGCCAGTCTCAATCAACACTAACCAAAATTCACGGGAATCATTAGTCAACCACGCGTACGACCAACGAAGCTCATCAAAATCGTCGTCAAAATCGTTAAAAATCGTGATTTTCGCGCTCACGCCCACCACTACACTATGTACATATCCCACCGAATCCTCCGCTGACCCGATTCTCAAACCCCGTCGACGTCGGGACCGGTACCACCCTCGTATCATATCGCCATACACACCGCGCATCCTTCAAGCGTAACCAACAACATTCATCGACACCGTAGACATACATCCTGATACACATCTCTAAGCATCCATGATGCATATCTCTGCATATTCAAACGTATCATTGACAACCCTAACTGCGAACACAGAAATATCAATGAACCCCCGCCCCCCGCGTCCTTCAAGCTTCAAGCTTCAAGCCTGAGGTGAGGTAACCAAGAAGAAGAAAAAAAAAAACATATCCATCAACAACACCGCCTCCGAGTCTAACCTGCCACGGTCTCGCTTACCAACACCTACAAAAACGCAAAACGCGCTCCGAGCCTCCGGGGTCGTATGATAATTATAATTGAGATTGAGATTGCTCATGTTCTTGAGAACAAAGACCACATGCGTAACTTTCACCTGACCCAATACAGTACTAAACCGGGACCGAACTCTCGCATCTCCTTTGAGAAGCACCAATAGCCTCGCCTGCATCAACCCTGCATTAGAAGCCCACGGAGATTGGATGCTTAGGTGCGTTCGACACCATTGATGAGACTAACAAGTCACATTCACAGATCTATCGGCCCGTGGCGATTACAAGGCCCGGCTTTGGGATAGCTCACAGATATTTCCTATCCCCCTTGCATGTACTTCTAAATTTTTTCAAGTGTCCCGATCAAACATCGTACTCCTACATACTCATATTGCGTCAATGCTCAAACGTACGTATAGCAGAGAAGCTTATTTCCAATATCCATGACCTGGCGTATCTGCACCGGCTGTCCGAGAGTTCCCGTCGGGAGAGTTGTGTGGAGAGTAACGTTATGGTAAGGAGGAGTCTGAGTTGAGCGGCCGGAGATTTGATACAAACGATTACGCAGGTCTACACTTTGCCACTTCCACCATAGACGGTCGAGGTTCGCATGGTGCACATAGAACAATGGGTCTAAAGTCCAGCATGAGATAAGATCAAAGAATTTGTAGACGAAGAAACATTGACAAACCTCCGGGGCTGGAATACGTGTCATTCATATCTCCGCCTACGACTTGATGTCCTGAATCGTGTATCTTCGGTTGAGAAGTGACAGGCGTTCCCTCAAGTTCAATACGGAAACTTTCAAACGTCGTCTTTTTCATCGTATGCTTGACAGCTCCCTTTGTAAGTCGAGGGAGCGCCGTTACGTCAAACGCACGCTCGAGAAGGTGATCGGATATGTTCGGAGGCGGGCCCGTACCGAAGATGAGGCGATACTTGGCGAAGACCCCGCTCGACAAAGGGCCTCGTACCAGAGGCAGGTTACCAAAACCTCCGATGGCGTCGAAGAGTGGTGAAGAACGGAAGCTAAAAAATTATTCGAGACCGCGGCTAGACACTTGCGCCTCGGGGTTTGCTGGGTCCGCATCTTGTGTCCAATCCCAATAGCTACAAAGCTCTTTTCAGCACGGGGTCGGTCTACTAGATATTGATTCGAGCGAGCGAGCAGAACATACGGAATATGACCATTATAGTTGCATTCTTTGCGCAGCGCCACCTCATAGGCGTGCAGAAACCAGCGATGCCAGGGGAGAAATTGACCCTACGAGGTAGCCAAGTGTTGTTATCAAACCCCTGATTCGAGCGAGTCAAACGTGAAAATGACAGACACACGACAAGGTGAACTTGGGTTGCCACTGATATGTGCAAACCTTGAAAATCGTCAAAACGTGTTCGGGCGCCAGGGAGTCCCGATGTTGATGGGCGGTGCTGAAGACATTGTACTGCCTTCAGATAGTCAATCCTCTCGAGTGGTCCAATGCTCCGCCTGCATAGAACAGTTACAACATTGTAAGACATCATTTTAATGCGTACCATTCTTTTCTCTGCCTTGGTACTATACATGTTGCCAGCGTTGAATTTGTTTGGTCTGTTGAAGTGCTCAGTTCAACTGCTACTGATGTATTCGTTGCTTCGAGACCATTTGCAAGTCCACAGAGAGTGAAGCTGAGGATTGTCAAGAAGGTGCAGGAGGCAAGGGTAGACCAAATCATCATGAGGGGGGAGTATTGAATTTGGCGTCCCCCTTTTCTTACGACCTATTTAACAGGATCCACAGCTAGAAGACTTCCCCGAGACCCCGATCCGTGACCGGACGACTAAGTAATCATTGTCTTAACCAGATTCACCAACCATCTTCGATGAGTCGAAACAGTTCCTGCAGACTCGGAATGATCGTCCCTCCTGCCACTGAGGAATGCTTCACCAATTGCCATCACAAAGCTGGAAGGCTGGCCGAGAACCCATTCTGGATGGTTCGATTGATTCTGACTTACTTCTTTTAGAAGGGCAAGGGGCGCCAAGCTGCCAGTACTTACATCCCTTTGTACAGAGAAAGCGCGTGCCAAGGCATGTCGCGCGGGGAAAGCTGTGGCGGAGAGGACCAAGTCTTTTTCCTCGAAGGCAAAGAAGGGGAAAGGGCGGGCCTAGCTAGAACTTCCAGCGGGCTGCAGCGTCCTAAACTGTCTGCGCTGAAACTCGTTTGCATACATTCCAATCTCCCAGTCATAGGATTGACTTCCTTCTTTATCCAAGATCGGTTCATTGAATCCGACCAATTTTGACTGTCAGCGCATTTGTAAAAAGCAAAAAAAAAAATTGGCACTCGGATATTTCGGCAATCTTGGCGAGTTTGAGATTCCGAAGTGTGGCGTTCGATTTTCCATAACATACTGCCTCTGTGTGGTGATAGTATACGTCTGCAGGACGAGTTCCAAAAGTCGAAGCCGAATTTATGATACCAAGTATGAATACATACATGCCATCTGCGTCAGGCCAAGACAATACTGTTTCGAAATATGGACAGCAGCCATGCAAGGGGTGAATTTTTGCAACGCAGTTGTGCCGACCTACAAGGAATTACGGCAATTGGTTCTAGGGTTTCTTCCTTTGTGTGTGCACCACTCCTCTATCTTTGTACAACATATGTCCCACCTGAGAAGCTGGATGATTAAATAGAGGGTACCGAGCTTATACTGCCGAGCTTCGATTAATACTAGGGAGGCATCTATGTCCTACTTCTATTGAAGCTACTATCCCTGCTTAGAGATTATCTGTTTTCAAGGCTTGATTGAACCTTAAAGTCAACTGTTTTCAATGTTGAGTGATACGGATTCTTAGACCTTAAAATTAAGGTTACAAATTTCAACCTTAAGTCCTTAAGCTGACACTGAACGTTGTGCACCATCGTTCTTTCTCTTTCATCATCCCGTTATGGCAGAATAGGTCATGCTCGTACTTGAACCTAAATTTTATTCGGTCTGTTGTTACCATCAGACCAAGCTCTGACTACTATTAAGGTGTACAATCATTAACAGATGTATTTCACTTTTGCTGACTATGTACAAGCTGATCCAGGGTGTAGGCGGAAGGTGATTGATTCTGGAAGGCCCAGAGGTCCCAAGCCTCATTTTTGAAGGCCATCAAAGACCCCTATGCCCACCGGCAGGTGGGCCTGAGGTGGCGGCGAAGTATGTTCCTTTTGTTACCGCTGTCCAGGCCTTTTGTTTGGGTAGGGAATGATGAATGTTTGAGAACAGAGAAAGTAAGTATACTACTTATCTTCTCATTGTGAGCTTGTACCTAAGGCATGTAGAGTTTTGCGGCCTAGGGTGAGGGGTAGTTCGGTTTCCTAATTTCTAAACTACCTCAATTGAGAACTCCTATTGTAGAAGTGAGCCACTTTGGGTGGTCTTGAGAGACTCACACATGTTCGCAAATACTTGCACAACCTAACCAATGGTGATTCGATGTTCAGGCTCAAGAAATCCCAAGGGGAACCATTCTGTCCGACTCGGACAATGTTTGTCCTAGCAAGATGGCGTGTACATCCCCGATTGGCCTCCGATGTCGCTAGAAGCACCTTTACCTTACGTACTATTGTCCTCCGGGTCTGTTGTAAAAGGTGAGCAGTAGATTGTCCAAGGTTAAAGTGGGGCGTCTCCTCTGACGTCAGATTTACCCGCCTTTCCAAGCACACTTTCACTATACTACAATCCCGCTCAGTATCTACTTCGTCCATTGCTTCATGATATCTAAAACACCTATTCTCCAGATGCCTTTTTTTGTCAATGTTTTATTGCTGAACAGGACCAACAAGAACTTTACGAATGGTGTGGCCAATGCAATACATGGGTACTGGGATAACTTTCCCCCCCTTGTCCCTGGCAATAAAGCCCTCTCGTTCCGAATAATTGATTACAACGGAACAGGCTTTGGTTCAGAAAGGACCGTCACCTATGATATCAGTGACAAATTTGGGAATAAACTCACTACATTCGAGACATACCAAACAGATCCTTCGGCTCACTCCAACGTGATAAGATATAACACCTCCACAAAGCCAGCATCTTTGTATACTTGCTCTTTCCGCGCACGCGTTGGTGATGGAGACTGGACAAACGGTTTCGTTGCGGCCAGTGGGCATCCGGTGTATGTGGAGTATACCATTGAATACGAGGAGCGGCGACAATTCCGCTTTAGCTTGATTGAAATCACCGCCTATTCAAAAGATCCTGTTCGCAACACTCGCAAGGAACTCATTGCAGGGGATCATACCCTCTGGAGTTACTCTGATCCATCAATTTATCCGGATGGAACTCGCGGCTCGTTTGAGCCTAACATCTTTGCATACAAGTTCGGTTCACAAGTTGCTGCCAGTGGCATCTTGAACGTGACAGTTGTCCCTCTCGACCTTGAGCTCATCGGTGCCAAGGTTCTAGTCTTCGGAACCGAGGATGGAAACCGAGTCATCCAAAGCGATTACTTCTTCTTCACGAGCCTCAAAGGACGTGACAGTTCAAGCTCATGTCATCAATCCTACAACAAGTAAGAATCCCTTTTCGTTAAACGCTGACGTGGACTGGGGTATGGAATTGAGGCTGTCGCATCACGCATCACAGCGTCTTGGAGAGGGGATCACAAGGTTGGAGCTGTATTGGATTGCGACTTCATTGCATCGTGCCTTCAAAGCCCACATTCCCGTCACCTTCTTGCGCAATGTCCTACCAATAGACTCGGAAATGACGATCCGTGCAACAAACTTCGAATTCTATTAATTCGTGACAAACAGGGTCTTCTATGATTATAACAAACACTATGATACCGTCAAACAGTGATGCTCCTCAAACGACGTACTACGTCAAGCGCTACACGATTCAGTTCGCACTCCTCATGTATCTACAGCGGGACAAGGCTATGAGCATGGGCGTGTCCAATGGTGCACGTACAACAAATCCCTGCTTGCCTATCCCTCGCGTCTGTCTTCGGTTCACAAGTCGCTGCGAGGTGGCATCTTAAACGTGACAGTTGTCCCTCTCGACCTTGAGCTCATTTGTGCCGAGGTTCTAGTCTTCGGAACCAAGGATGGAAACCGAGTCATCCAAAGCGATTACTTTTTCTTCACGAGCCTCAAGGACGTGACAGTTCAAGCTCATGTCATTAATCCTGCAACAAGAACCCTCTTTCGTTAAACGCTGACGTGGACCGGGGTATGGAATTGAGGCTGTCGCATCACGCATTACAGCGTGTTGGAGAGGGGATCACAAGGTTGGAGCTGTATTGGATTGCGACTTCATTGCATCGTGCCTTCAAAGCCCACATTCCCGTCACCTTCTTGCGCAATGTCCTACCAATAGACTCGGAAATGACGATCCGTGCAACAAACTTCGAATTCTATTAATTCGTGACAAACAGGGTCTTCTATGATTATAACAAACACTATGATACCGTCAAACAGTGATGCTCCTCAAACGACGTACTACGTCAAGCGCTACACGATTCAGTTCGCACTCCTCATGTATCTACAGCGGGACAAGGCTATGAGCATGGGCGTGTCCAATGGTGCGCGTACAACAAATCCCTGCTTGCCTATTCCTCGCGTCTGTCGTCTAGAAAAGATATTTGTTTCTCATGTATAATCTTGTAGGGAAGCGGTATTGCTATGGCGTCCACAGCATTCGCGCACATTGTGGACGACAAGGCTGTTCTCATCGTGTCTGCTGGAATCATGGAGGTGAGGAACTCTTTTCTTGGTTTGTCGTTGTCTAATGGTTCACATTTCGCAACGCAGACAACAGCCATCTCTCAAACCGCAAAACTTTAAGCTCTCTCCGCTCGTGAATAGTAACTGCAAGTGTATCCAGTCTACTAGGTTTGTATCCCTCACCTTTGAACCTATGCGCGCCTCTAACCTGCCCTCCAGAAATATCTTTAGCATCTCGCTACCAAAAACCACACCTCAACCGCACCAGCAGAAGCTAAAAAGAACAAGGATTCTGCTACTGAAGTACGCCTTCTCCCACTCTCACTCTCTCGAGCATCTTCTGAAACAGATTATCAGATTCCAATCCGCACATCTAACGCTAGCGCTGCTTTATCCTCTTCACTCCAAGACGGACCCATTCATGGACAAGTGTTGTCCTTCGCCTCTGAACGCTTCGTTACAGTGAAAAGGTAGGTAGTTTCCCATGAGCAATCCGAGTGACGTGAGCTTTCGTAACGGAGGTTATAGCGTCGGAACACGAGTTCAACGATCTCTACTCGTCTACCAGTCTTTTGCCCTTCTTCTTGAGGCTGAAACCTTCAATCAGTCCAACTTGCGCTATGCATCCTTTCCGTTTGACATAACCCCTCAGAAGGAGGAGGCCAAAAGCCGGGGAGTGGAAATGTGGAGAAGTGTCCTGCATGTGAGGCATTGTTTCTTTGGCAGGGACGGGCCGCACAGGGGTGTAGATGACAATGATGATGAAGGGAGAGGAAGATTCAAGGGCGCTAGGGTGGCGGGGGAAGGGAAGGGGAAGGGGAGACGTCGCCGAGTACGTGTATTCAAAATCATGATGTGGGGGCAAAGGCTCGCTAAAAAGCACCGGCTCCTGGGGGGCACTGCAAGGAAAAAGCACCGGTTCCGCATTAGGGACGTTCAAAGTTGGGCGCATTTCGCAGTCGCATCTCGTATCTGCGAAATGCGCCCAACTTTGAACGTCCCTATTATGTAATGCTAAAATGTGTTCTTCGTACACTCCCGTGCGTGCACCGACACGCCTAGTAGCGAGTAGCTATCGTACTGGAGAATAAGTACTAACCCTTTCCTCGCAAGGTCCAAGCCATACAAACCAGGTTTCAAGCGCCTCTTTACATATTTCCTTCCCGGGGCCCGCTCCAGCTTCCCGCTCAGCCCAAACTCCGGGCTCTCACCGTTCAAATCATCGAAATATCCTCCTCCGACCAACCCTGTAACTCTCCTCGTCGACCCGAGTCTTTCCTCCGACGTTCCCCCGTGCGATTTCAAAATTTGCAGATCAACAGTTCGGGAACGCTCGCGAGGAGGTTTTAGATGAGCCGGTGTAGCCTTGGACTGTAGACTTAGAATGGGAGTTTCAAGTGGGTCATTGTGGGTGTGGTATATACAAGCGCATGGTCATTCACCAGATTTGACTCGAAATTTGAGGGGGACGAGGACGAGGAGGATGGACCGATATGGATGCGCGAGCTAAGTACGAGATTGTGATACCTTCAATTTCGTACGTGTCCATTCGTAAGTATTCAACGGAGTCAAACCGTACCAGTGACACCCAATCGCGTGACCACGTCCCCGGAGGGAAATTGCAAAAGCTTGAATCTGACCATAAGTGGATTTAATCAACATCTTGTTCATCCCGAAGCATGGGCTCTGGAGCGTCTACCGCCTGCCAGTGATCAATAGGTAGAGGTGCCGTTGGGCGGAAAGTGTGCGGAGTTTGAAATATTTCATGCTAGTTGAAGTATACTATTTTAATAATTTTATGCACGTTCTTTCTTGCGGATTCACCAATTTCTTTACTCTTGATGTCACGGTGGCAGATGCTTTCACGCTATATGACGCCTGTAAGCTTCAGAGTTCATATTTCCACTCCAGCTTCGTGTTGATACAAACCTCGATAGAACTTCCGCCCACCAATGCGCAAATTCACTCTTGCCTCCACTAGCCCTTGGATGCTGTCAGTAATCACTTCCTCAGAGGAGTCAGAGCTATTTAATAGTACTAACCTTTGCTCACAAGGTCTGAACCATACAAGACAGGAAAGTGCCTTCATGTTGCCCTTCCAGCGGCTCGTAACCAAACTATCAATGTCCAAATTGTAAAAATGTATCCACCAACCAACTCTGTAACTCTCCTTGTCGACAACCTTAGTCCTTCCTCTGACATTCCCTCTCGTGTCATTTTGAAACTTGCCGATCGTCGCTTTGGGAATGCCCGAGAGGAGTTTCTAGACGAGCCGGCGTGGCCATGGACAACAGACATAGAACACGACTTTCAAACAGGTCTTCGCGAGTATATCCAAACGCACGGTCAGCCCCCCGATTTGAGTTTCAGACCTAATAGTAATGATGACTCGGAGGACGAACCGACGTGGATGCGTG
>JAGGAR010024188.1:0-10518 GCA_017657315.1 Termitomyces sp. K1Ag
TTGTATGTAGAAGTGTAAATAACTAATAGTATAATAAATGAATGGCCCCTGTAATGGGGCAGTCCATTACACTACCACTCATCATACTTGGGACCTGTCCTCTCATCTCCTGCATCGAAATCTAAGTTTGGGTCATCCTCAAGCTCATTCTCACTCTCTGGATCTGCTCCCTGCAAATCAGATTGTGTCTTTCAAGCCTTCACCTTGTGATATGAATTTAGTGAGGAAGAGAAAGTCTGGAGTAGACCAAATGTAAATGGAACTGTTTGCATGTAGCTTTCAATGAGTTTTTCAGGCTTTAGGAGACCACAAAGGTCAGATATTGTTAGATTCTTGAGCCAAACTCGAAATGAGGGGCTGGTAATGATTGTATCACTTTTGGCTAATACAATTTCATGGGCACATGGTTGGATTATGTTGTGGAGATGTTGTCAGTCATTTGGCCATCTGCCATGCCACAATTTGGAATAGAGAGTGGGAGGAAGCATTCAGGTTCAGTAGAGGCTGATGGACGATATCCCTGTACACAGATGCATGGTAGTTCACAGTCTTGATGTCAGTTGAGAAGAGGAAATCAAGGACTTGGTGAATTGGGAGTCCTAGATAGATTAACAATGAGGCTGAGAGGTGTAATTTTGACTCCAATGAAGAAAGTTTCATTCCAGGAAGCCAAGCCTCCCAATGCCCGCTACGGTAGTAGTGGGTTTTAGTCGTACCAGCCTGCAAAACACCCAAAACACCGCCATTAAGATGGTCATGTGTTGACATGTGATGTGAAAGAAATTTTTTTTCCCGCATTACGTCGACGTCATCCCCCTGCAGTGACCTTTTCTCTGTCTTGTCTCAATGCACGCCTCATATTACTCTCATGGCTTCTGTACATTATGGAAAGGAAGCCTTCAAACATCTGGCCGCTTTTGTCTATGATTGGAGTACATGAGTGCGATGGTCAGTTGTCAAGTATATTGAAAGAGTGTACCGAGGTTGGGATCATGTAGAACTTGAGGGAAAACAGTATGAACACTGGGAGGCCGTAATGTTGGATATTGAGTAAGGACAATAAAAAATTTCATAAATATGATCCTTCATCATTTCCATAGCGGGCTCTGCGCTGCTTGCCGTGCTACCGCACTTTTATTCATTGCCGAAGCAGAGAACAAGGTTGAAACACGGTTGCATCACTAATTAAACGTGTGGTGTCACGTGATGTCACATGTGTCCCAACTAGGTCATGAAGTCAAAAGCTAGAAACATTGTGAAGGTATGGAAAAGGAATTCAAAGGTAGTTTGTGAGCATATGACCCTCTAGGATTGTGCTTGAACAAGAATAGTTGGGAATTTCAAGTGGGATGAGGAGAAATCTACAGGGTCTGTCCAGAATGATCTTGATGCTCGTGCCGAGAATACTACTAGTTCACCCAAAGAGAAATTTATTCTGAAATCTAGACATTTACATAGGTAGATATATGAGGTCCAAGCGACACTACTTGTATGAGTGCAGGAGTGTTGTTGTTCAAGTGGTAGAGGTCGCCGAAAATCATAGCTATCTACTTGACTTTGTCCCAAGCCCGAGATTGACCGGCTCGCCGGTCCGGAGACAGGGTTGCTCTGAACCTAGCATTTTCCGTGATGCTTCCTTTTTGCCAAGGGACAACGTCATTCTTCGTGACAACTTGCTGCTCCTGCTCTCCTCATAGAGCATATTCACAGCGCGTTTCAAATTTTGGCTCCACAGGTCCAAATTTTGGTTGCCCGTTTTGTTAGTGATGTGACACCCCAATATGGGATGAAATGAGCCGCAGGCTCTGAGAAGCTGACAAAGCATGAGCCGTCAAGACTCTGATGGGTGAAACATCGTCATGTACTTTACTCTTGCTTTCCAGTTCGTTTATTCGACAACGTCATTCTTTGTGACAGCTTGCTGCTCCTGCTCTCCTCAATAGAGCAGCGCGTTTCAAATTTTGGTGCCCGTTTTGTTAGTGATGTGACACCCCAATATGGGATGGTGACTGTGACGGTGGGACATCTTTACCGAAGCTCAACGAGACTTCAAACCCACTTTTCTGCTTGGTCTTGCCTATTAAGTTGCAGGCAATGTACCCGCACAATGAGAAGCACAGTAGCAGCGAGAAACTGTCGTAATCCATTCTGTCCATCGTCGTTGTGGTTATTATATCGCTTGATCACGGAGACTGTCGTGTCACTCCTTCCAATCTATGTAGGGCGAACCAAATCATTTTGCTTGTGGAGCTATCAAATTTTTGTTGATTTGGGCTCGTTGCAAATATGTTCTAATACTCTCCTGTCAATCTGTGCGGCGGCCGATACAGCAAGAAATTGATTTGTACGGTATCATGTACTAAACCAATCAGCTTAAGTCAGTCCGAATGCACTAGTGTCAATGTCAGGTCAATGTTTGATCAGAGATTTCTGTCTTCTAAGTATATGTGATAGTAGGCTGTGGCGCCGATGGACAGTAATACTTGGTTATTTTCGGCATGGTGCAATCGTTGAACAGTGAACACGAGGTTTCCGACTCGGAGATTGTTCCAGATGCGGTATTGATTTACGCGTCCAAATCCCGGCCCGCTTCGAGACTAGTAACGCAGGTTAACTTAGTAACGGTTTACAGTTGCTGTCCTAGCTCCTTACTATGTCCTTACATTCTCAGGCTCCCCCAACTAGGAGTACACACCACCGTTTACTACGGAACATCACGGCGGCCCATCCATGAATCCGGTTTAGTACATCGGAATCAAAAGCAGGACGCCACAGAAAGGGCATATGTTAAATAGTCTCAATCCTACCTGTACTTACCAACATGTTGACCCCCGACCTGACCCTCCCTCTCGCTACTCTCCTACAAGAAGGCACACGCAATGCCCATGAGACAGCAGCGAACAACCCAGGCACTGTCGCTCTTGTCAGCGGGCGGTTATCCAAAGATCAGTACATCAGGTACCTCATGATGCTCTGGTATATATACAAGTGGGTGCTGGCCTCCTACTTGTCTCATCAACCAGTTCACCTTAATTTCGTTACACAGTGCCTTAGAGCAGGCCCTCGAGCAGCACGCCACACATCCTACGCTCGAGCCTGTATACAATCCAACCATTCTCGCTCGCTTGCCATCATTATCTGCTGACATTGCCTATCTGCTCGATGTCCCTGAAGCATTATGGAAGGACCACCCAATGTACCTCGCACTCCTCAAGGATACTCCCCCTGTACTGAAGACATATGTCGATCGTGTGCGTGAGCTCTCTGAGGGGCAGGATCCCTCACCGCTGTTGGCGCACGCATACGTACGTTACCTGGGTGACCTGAGTGGTGGACAGACAGTCCGTCGCGCAATCGTGAAAGCGTATGACCTTGACGGGACATCGGGAGAAGGGCTGTCATTCTATGCCTTCCAAGATCTCAAATCAACAAAGCCAACAATGCAAGGGGACTTGAAACGTATAAAGGTTTGGTTCAGAGACGGCATGAACAAGGCTGGGGAACAGGGCGATGACGTGAAAGGTAAGAATGAGGCTTGTATTTCTCGAGGGGTGGCGATTGACGTTCTATTTTTTTTTACTTAAGCATCCATTGTCCGCGAAGCTAATACTGCATTTGATCTTAACATCAAGCTCCTCAGTGCTATCAATACCGAGCTTACTGACTCGGAAGGGCCCAAAAAGATACCCGTGGTCATAGAACAGCCTTCGAAAGAGAGGACATATCCTATATATCAGGTTATTTCTGTCATCGCTTTTGGTACGTCTACCCATCATTTCCAAGGGAAGATTATAACGCATTCGCCTGGCCTGTAGTTTGCCTCGCTCATTTCATTTTTTTTGCAAAGCGAATTCACTAGGGACCGTGGATATCTTACCATGGTCCGGTGATGATGATTTTCCTAATTACAGGATCTGTATTCACATGGTTTATTTCACGTGCGGATCTACCAGCTATTCACTTTCTAGAACTGTTATAAATACTTTCATCATGTATCCAAACTAGTATCATCGGCACCTTTGTAAATTTTTCTTGATATCTTTGGTCCGGTGTATCACGCTCGCGAACGAGGATATATTCCACCAAATACAAGTAATATACATGGTTGTATGAGTTGAAAATCAGCGAGATATCGACCTTGACAGCTGTTTTCTGCCGAATCCCCGGGTAACCTTTGAGGCGAAGTTCCTTGCTCACAAACGCGTGAACTCTTCCTTCGTCAATTCCTCCTCGACTTCGGATTCAGACTGTAGTGCTTCGGGACGATTTCAAGACGATCTTTAAACGTCAATTGACAACGGCGGCCTCGGCCCTTCTGATCACTGAGCACTATCTGATCAAAATGATCTCCCAATCAATTTTCTTTCCCCGTTAGGTTTTTGACGATGTGCACAGTAGAACTCGAAGGAGGCCAATTTTAGTTGTCGGTGCTTGTAGCCCTAGCGCTCGGAGGCGAGGGCCGGCGGTTCAGTGACTTGACAGGAGTCAAGAGAAATGGCTGAGCAGGACCTATATTTGATTTTCCGTGAATAGCACACCATCTCCGAATACAACAGGCAGATCGCCTTTGCTGACGACAGTCTTACCTCTCTAACACCATGTCGACACCCGATCTGTCCCTTCTCCTCTCTACTCTCCTGCGAGAAGGCACACGCAAGGCCCATGAGACAGTCGAGAACAGCCCGGGCGCTGTTGCCCTCCTCAGCGGGCGGCTACCCAAGGAGGAGTATATCAGGTATCTTATGATGCTCTGGCACGTCTACAAGTGAGTATCCGTCCCCTCCAGATCTTGTCAGCCTAACTCGCCACACAGCGCCTTCGAGCAGGCTCTCGAACAGCACGCCACACATCCCACGCTCGAACCCACCTACAATCCGACACTTCTCGCTCGCGGACCACCACTATCCGCCGACATTGCCTATCTACTCGACGTCCCTGAAGTATCATGGAAGAGCCACCCAATACACCTCGCACTCCTTAAGGATACCCCTCCTGCACTGAAGGCGTATGTCGATCGCGTGCGCGAGCTCGCAGAATCGCCGGATCCATCACCGTTGTTGGCGCACGCGTACGTACGCTACCTGGGAGACCTCAGCGGTGGCCAGACAATTCGTCGTACAATTGGGAAAGCGTATAGCCTTGACGAGGCATCCGGAGAAGGGCTGTCGTTCTATGCCTTCAAAGAGCTCAAATCAACAAAGCCAGCAACACAAGGCGAGATGAAACGTATAAAGGAATGGTTCAGAGAAGGCATGAATAAAGCTGGGGAGCAGGGCGATGACGTGAAAGGTAAGAATGAAGCTTATATATATTTAGGGGCGGCGATCTTGATCTCTTAACTCAAAGCGTCCATTGCCCGCGAAGCTAATACTGCATTTGATCTTAACACCGGGCTCTTCAGTGCTATTAATGCCGAGCTTGCTGAAGAGTCCAAAGAGATACCCATTGTTATAGAACAGCCCTCAGAAGGAAAGACATATCCGTTATACCAGGTCATCTCTGTCATTGCTGCTGGTGCGTTACCTCATTCTCGCCGCGGCCAAGGGAATATTATTACGTACTAATGACGTGTTCGTCTGCAGTCTGCCTCGCTCATTTCATCTTGGTCACAGGTGGATTCACTGGGGACCGTGGATACCAGAAATTCCTTGCCGTCCAACAATGGTTCTCCCAATTCACAGCATCTACATCTGAGTAATGGTTTTCACGCTCACATAGTTCACATGCATGATCTACTACAATTGACTTTACTGCTTCTGACGACTCCTTACTAATGTTTTCATCAACGGCCTACCACCTTCCTACTGTATGGATTCAACCAACATTCGCGCATCATGGAATATTTATATCTTTCACGAGGGTACATATTTCACGAAATAGAGCTAGCTGCCTTAAATATCTGTGCATGTGCAGATTAAGAATCGTCCAGCGAGGGAATAGTAATGTGCTCTGAGCGTCACTGTGTGTGCCAACAGGTCCGTGCCTATGGAAACAACGCATACTTGAATGGATAATGAATAAGGAAGCTCCCAGGCCCCCCGTATGGATGATAACGTATCACTAATTATGAGTGATGTGATGCTCCGTGGTGCTGATTGCTCAGCGAGAGCTGGCTCTGTGAGTGCCCTGCCAAGTGTTTGTACGGTGCCTCAAGAGGCAAGTACGCAGTGCTCTCAGGCTCCGTTGAAAACAGCTGACTGGCCTTCTTACTCTTCTTCGCCCTGCGAGCCTTGGCTTTGGCGCTGCAGCAGAACCGCCAAATACAGCAGCCGATGATGAGCAGTAAGCCGATGAGGCACCCGACGAGGATGTATGGCCAGCGGCTGAGGATTTTCTCTTCGTACGCCTTCTTTTTCTCCTCGGCAGAAATGGGAGAATGTTGCATCTGGGAGGGGGGTAGGAGCGCCCATTTGGGGTCATTGGTTGTATCGACGCCGTTGAAGCGCTCGGTGACGAAGTCTTGACGCGCTTGCACGGAGTTGGTGACGGACGCAAGCTGGATGTAGGGGTTTTCACCGCCGGCACCGTCTGCCCAGCTACCAAAGTCGAGGAGGGTATAAGCGTTTCGCACTGCGTCATGATGTGTTAGCGAGGTAACCAGGACCTAGGTCAAATTTGGCCTTACGAAAACTCATCCCAAGAATCATATCGTAGTGCCCAAGCAAACTGAAGGCGGAGGTTATGGGTTGGAACTACAGAACAATTAGCGATTAGCGCGACTGCAAAGCCAAAAAAAAAATCATGCACTCACAGCTCCGATACAAACTCGATTACCCGAGGCATCTTGCGCGTTGAAATTGTCGTCGACCGTGTCAAGTGGGTGTACGGGGTATTGTACCCCACCAAACGAGATGGAAATATTCAGGTACTGGCCACAAGGAACCGTCCAATACTCGTTCTTCTCATCATACACAGCACCTTGCACACGCCCATAGATCGCATCAGACACCTTTCTCGGGACCTGGCTGAACGTGAACCCCGAATCGAACACGGCGACGTAAGTGCCGTCCGGTGCACTGGGCACGATGGAGTCGACCTGAATCGGGTTACCATCCGGGCCCATGATTCCAACATCCTTGTCCGTAATGGCTTGCCAGTGCTGATCCTGGCTCAAAAGCTTGTTGACTTTGTCCACGTCGAGCTTGGGCATGCTTGTGATGTTCTCGAAGCCCTTGACGAGCTCAGAGATGGTGAGCTGTCCTGTGAATGATTCGGAGGGTGCGTTCTTGCGGTCGAGGAGGAAGGTGATGTAGGCGTTGGCGGAGGTGTTCTGTTCGAAGATGTGCGTGAGTACTGTGTCGCCTGTGTGCCCGTCGAGCTTCTTGTAGATTACGCTGCCCTTGTTAGGTCCAAGCCCTAGAAGGCCGTCGTATCCCTGCGCATGGATGTCAGTAGAGAAACTACTGGTGTTTGCGACAAGGACTGCTCGCGGTTCAGTAGAGAAGCAAAATCAATGGACGCGAGCATCTTACGGAATGCTTGGTTGTCCACCGAATAGTCGCCAATTTGTACTGTAGCTGCATGAGCATTCCCTAGTTTTGCGTTAAGTCTAAATCTGCAATTAAAGAATTAAAATTCACAGCTTACCTGTCGCTGCACCCACAGCATATGCCAACTTTATAGACTTTCCCAAGTCTGTCGAGGTTGGTTGTGTAGTTGGGAAGTTTGCCCACAAGTCAGAACTTGAGTTAAGAAAAAGCTTCAGAGCGAAAGAATATCACGTCAAATAAAAGCACTCACCTTCCCGTATCCAAGAGCACCCGTGCTTGAACACCTCCAATGGTTACATTGCCGATATACTGTGCATTCCCAAGATTTTTTACGCCAATATTGGTAGACCGGCGTGAGATGTGTGATGAGGGCGTGTGGGTGCGGACCTCGAAGGGTAGTCGTATGCCATATGTTGCGTCAAAAGTCGTAAAGAGCAAAGCGAGAGGAATAATCGAGCGCATGTGGAAGCAAGGAGGAAAACTATGTAGACACTGAAAGCAAAAGAATGAAAAAAGGAGTGTCTGAAATAGGCTGGCTGCTGTATGGCTGGCCTACAGTCTTGATTCGAGTGTTGCGAACGGATTGATTCCGACACGAGGCGGTGTTTGTCCAACTGTCGTTTCCTTATTTCCTTGAAATCGAAGGAACAAAAATCGTTGATCCGAATCGGCTTCCATCAAGCCGCCTCTTGCCAACTTGCGGTTCACTAAGACTTGTTCTGCAACTCTACCGATCTCGTTACGACCCTGGAATTTCTGAACTGAAGCATCTTTACGATCTAACTCGAAAATCCGGATACAATCATATTACATCGGAGAACTTCAAGTTGAAGGCCCGGGCCATCTTCGAGACAATGTGTAACTAGTCTCCAAAACTGATATCAGATCATAGTCGATCTGATGTATATGTAATGGACTTTTTGCTTTGGAGGAAAATTCTTCAGCAACTAGTTCAGTCTCAAAACTCGATTTGAAAGCCCCAATGGTCCTTGACGATTTCCGGTTCGGCTAGATTGGCAGGTCACAACTACAAAGGCCTCGTCTTTAATCAGCTCGAAGACGATCCGTGACTTGGATTCAACCGCATTACCATCCCGATATAATCCGGCCAAGGTAGCCTGCGAATCTTCATTGGGTATCCGCTCCCTTGACATGATGCGTCGAGTGTCGGGTACTTGTCTACCAACTCAACCAACAATGAGTATGTCACGGTGTGAGTCATCTTCAAGTTGGTTTCAGCTAGAGTGACCCTCCGAATCCCGCTATTTAAGGACTCCTCGGACACACCGTTCGTTCCGAAGTTGCCTCTTCACTGTGAGGGCTCGCAATCGAAGGGTCTTTCGCCCACAACATGAAAGACTTGATGCGCCATCAGGGGCAAATAAAATCCCCTTGTCTCTCAACAGCATCTTTGAGTGCTTCTCGCACTTCTAGCTTCGTTCCCGTATCACTCCTAAAGTGCTCAGATGCTTCCTTTTATACTTGCATCATGCGGATATCCTGCTTCGTCAGCCTCCTAAGCCTCGGCTGGATCACACATCTCAGTTCACTTCGCAACCTTATTCATTTTCTGTACAATCCTTCAGGAGACCGCGTGGTCCACACTTGGAACATCCGTGCTCTGCATGTTATCAGAGTTAATCAACAGTCTCTGGCTTTGTTTCTAACACGCTATCTGTAGCCTCATGGTCCTTGGCATACACTAGCGAATGTCTCCATTTCCAGGATTCACGCAAAGCCGGGTATGATCCCTCCTCATCCATCAGGCTCGTCAGGGGAGGTGAATGGCGGAACAAAACAGATTCGGCCAACGCGGCCGCGTGCTTCCAGTGTTCTCTGCTATTGAAATAAAGAACTACTGGGAACCCACTGGATGCACCTTCGACTTTCCTTCCCCACGAGCAACGAGTCTCTTTGTGTTTCTAAGGGTAACTTCGACTAATGCATTTCAATATTTTCACCCTGTATGGATTCTCCATCGTTGCTGCTCTTCAGCTGGAGCTTCATGGGGAAAGGAGATCTCGACGATCGAAACATCAGCGGCGAGCACCTGGATTGTCTGAACTCAGCAACAATGCAGACATCAGTTATTACGCTGGGATAGAGATCGGAAGGAACGACTATACTTTGTTGATTGACACGGGTAGGTGAGTCATTACGACTGTCTTTTCCTCAGCATGGTTCTGAGAATAACATTGACTATAAGCTCGGACATCTGGATAGCGGGTAACGTCCCAAATAGCGATGATATACAAGTTAGTAGCGGGGTCAACTATGCTCATGATTCTGTGACCGGTACTTATCGCCTTATCTGGTATCGACTCTTCCTTTTATCATACTTACTTCTATATCGAGGACGAATCAAGACGGCAGGAGTAGAATTTGCTGGGTATACGATCCCAGATCAGGCGTTCCGTGAGCATAACCCCTAAGGTCTTGTTCTAAGCCTCACCTCTGATTATGTAGTGCAAGTCTCCCCGGACGACATGAAGAAGGCGGGTGATGGTATTCTAGGCGAGTGGTACGGTTCACTTCGTCTCCGTCACTTCAACATATTAATCATAGGACTTGGGCCGAATGATGGATCGAACATATACAAAGCAATTTCCACCGTCGCAGGTGCTACCCTTTTAGATCGTATCTTTCTACAGAACCTCACAACACCTAATTACCTTACGGTACTTCTTGGCCGCTCTGGAGGTTCGATCCCCTCTATCATTGCAGAAATCACCCTTATATGTCATTTCGTACATCGTAGATCCCGCTGATTTTTACGGAGGTAGCCTGACAATAGGCCAGGTTATCGCTGGATTTGAAGATATTCTGAAACAACCAAAACTTTCAGTCGTCAATTCTATAGCTGCCGACCTCCATTTTCAAGTTCTTCTCGACAAGAACGGACTCATAGGGCCAGACGGCAAGCCGATCGTAATCCGCACCGAGGTCGATTCAACCCAGAATGAGGAACAAGTCACAGTTGTCCTTGACACTGGATTTTCCTTATCTCAGGTGCCTAGGTATGTTAAGT
>JAGGAR010024189.1:0-14598 GCA_017657315.1 Termitomyces sp. K1Ag
TGTGTATTCCCAGCTCCTGTGCCAATGCACGGCTGGCCACAGCGCCTTGCCTGCGCGTTTCGATGGTAATGATGTCGAGATATGTCGTGGGAGGATGAACAATACAAGAAAGAATGGATGTGCAGGTACCAGTGCTATCACGGATTGTCAGGTAGCGAAGGCAAGAAAGATGGGCGTGAATCGCCATTGTAGTGTCAACGAGATTGCATCCCCCTCGAAGATTGAGAGTGACAAGGTGAGGAACTGCTGCAAGAAGAGCCATAAGCTGGGAGAATGGTACAAGTCCCGACGCAGCTCCAAATGAGAATTCAGTTAGCCCTGAGATCAAGGGTGAACCTGCAGGAAGAGTGAAGTCATGAACATGAAGTATTCTTAGCTTCGGCGAATGGTTATCGAAAAGATTGTCAGGAAGAGTGAAGCTGAACTTGGTTCGAGTCGCTCCCATTGAAAAGGTGTTGAATCCGATGAATCTCGCCTAACATGATGTTCAGTCCCTCAGGCGATTGATCATTGGTCAGATGAATATGTAGCGGAACCTGCCCGGATCGAGGAAGTATCACTTTAGTCAACCAGTTGATATTGCTATGCCACACGCAGTTCCACAGGTATGGGCAATCCAGGGCAACACGACGCCAGGCGGTACAAACACCTGCTACCTGGATCCAGTAAACTTGATTATTTATGTTCACGGACACGAAGATCTTTGCGAGGAGCTCGTCTGGTAGACGCGCAGTAATGTTTAAGGCATTATGCCGAGTTTTCATCGCCAAAATTGCTCGTTTCAAAGTCGCAATATCACTTTTTATCTGAGCATAGGCCGTATTCCTGGCTGCTTCGCCGCTGAAGCAAGTGATGTTCATCGCGGTACTCGGGAGGGGATATATTCTGATCAGTATATCAGTTCAGGTCATTGGATATCTAGGCACGGGGGAATAGTACTACCCATTGTAGAGGTTGGAAGGATGACGGCGCAAGAGTACAAGGAAGACTTTACTCGTCGGGTGGTGAAAACTCAGATTCACTGTCCAAGCTTCAAGCTTCAGGTTCTGCTCAACTTTTGGTCCAATAGCGCGGGGTTTTGGTCTGCGTATAAAGAGCGTCTAGCCAGTGATGGTCTTTTGCGTGCGTAAGAAACCAAGAACACATTGAAAAAAGGAGTCAATATCCAACGCGACGCGATCCTGCACGTGATGGGAAATTGTTACTTTTTTTGTGTTGGAGCGTTTTTGTCAAATTGTCCAAGAAAAGTAACAACCTATTGTTCTATTACTCCAACTTCAGATCTCCAGACTTTCTAGGTGCCACACTAATGTGGCAAGTGCTTGAGCGATAACCAGTTCGCTCCCGCTGTCTACATGTATGCAATCTTGTCACATGCGCGGAGACTCTTTCGATGGACAAACTTCCTTGGATATGATGAGTAAGTCGTCCTCTACTTTCTCATCATGTTGCTGAGACGGATCATAGGAAAAACACTCGTCCTCCCGCAATAACACTATGTGCTGCCGACAGTACCTAAAGCCTCAAGGCCTCAAGTCCCGTCGCCGACCTCACTCGACCAAGGCGGGACAACACGAGTACAACTTGGACACGACGACTACCTCTCTACTCTCGAATAGCTTTGCGGGTCTGGATGGGTGTCGACAGGAGTCCAGTGTCAGGATAGACTCGTCAGTTCCACCCATCGTGTAAGCTATTCATTCTCTCTTCTCTTATCGGGTACTCACCTGTCTTCAATAGTGACTCTTCCAGTCTGGGAGCCGTCACCGGTCAAGCTTGGCACAGTAATGCACCTCTCTAAGCTCGAGAGGAATTTTATCACCTTTCAGTTTCTATCTCGGAGAAGGGGCGGTGCGTGCACTGCCGTCGCTCTACGGATATGGACAGGTGTCACGGGGAGCCAGCGCCAGGATAGGAAGAACACGGCACAGAGGGAACAACGTGTTTTTTAGGCTACTGATATTTAAGGGCAAGAGCAAGGACCTGTCGTCGTAAGTATTGGTTCTTCGGCCGATGACCCATTCACGTATATATTGAAAAGGCAAAACATCGCCCATGGATATTCGTTCCCACTATCAGAAGAAACATTTCTTCATACGTATGGTGTCTTCCTGTTACGTGCCTCCTCCGTCTGCTGCATTCTTGGTCTCTAGTCATCGGTACCCTCGGTGCTTAGGAGTATGCGCTCTTCGTATGCCATAATCATCCTGATAGATAGGTACGGTTGCTCTTCTCTCGATTTCGATTTTTTCTTCTGATTTCAAATCCAAGCAAATACCCAGGCCTATTTCAGTGTCTTTTCGTCAGGAACAGCCAGCTCTAGGGAATTTACTGCCGAGACGGAGGTCCCATCCGAAACGGAATCACCTGGACGGTGTACATTCCTATTAAACCTCGTACATCACACCCACAATATAGCATCTGATTATTCCCATCGCACAGAAAATTCGAGCGCTCCGTGAGATTAGCCAGGCATCAATTTTTTTTATATATGGTAAAGTATCTTCAAACGCAAATCCGACATTCAACAGCGATCATTAAACATGCCTCGTCACAGAGGGCATCATTTTGCGACAGTCGACTTGTAAGTCCTCCGCTCAGCCCATGCCTCCTCCCACTTTCCTGGTTACTATGACCATGCCTCCAGCACAGGGAGCCGTCGGAGCAGGACACCATCCTTGTATCATTCACTATCCCGCATTCTGGTTCTGCCTAGACCAGATGGCGCGACGCGTCGATGTGTTCTACTCCATTGGTCAGTTGAGCGGCTTTGTTGGTGGATTCTTATCATTTGCTATTTCGCACGCTGATAGCCGTCTGCACCTGGAGGTAAATATTTCAACAATAATCTTGCTGTTTTTGATAAAACTATGGTAACATGAAGGTTAGATGTGTCAATTTGAGGTCTGCTATTGTCGATTGATTGTCAATGAACAATGATATCTTGATTCGCGTTTTCTTTTCGTACTCTTTTGTTTAAGTGTCAAATATGTATTGTGCAGAAAAGTATATGAGACGGTAAGTATTAGCGCATCCTTTAGAAGCCCCTAGAACTCATCAACAGTTTCTCGCCCCAAACGCACAACTCACACGAAAGTTTGTCCATCACTTTTCCACGTAATTGAAATGATTGAACTCATAGAGTGCAGATAGACTCTTTCCGAGAAAAAAAGTTCCATATTATACGTACTTAATATCCGTATGTTCCAGGATGCAAAAACAAGTTGAGTCACCTCTTGTTCCCTCTTTTAGCATTGAACACGAAAGAATCAACAGATTACTCTCAACGACGGCGCCGGTTCCATGGAAGACCGAGTCTATCTCTTCCTTTTTCGGCGACACATTTACCTAGAAGCACAACCTCAGAGAATTTCCTTTCTGCTCGGCAGATATCCTCACTTTGACGTGATGCGACAATTACCCATGTGTATTCGTCATTATGTGGACATCAATCATCCGTTCAAAGTCATAGCAAAATTTGAAGACCCCAACTGGTCGCTGGAGCATGGATTTCGCGTCCTGGGGCGTTTTCTCGCCTTCCTTGGCAATAAACCGCTGGATTTTGGATTGTGGCAAGAGCTCGAAATTAAGCTTCCTGTCATGGAGCTCCCCTTTGATCGGCTCAATTCTCCCGAGTTACCACTTGAAGCCTTCGCTAAGCTTCGTGACTTGACATGGACCGGACATCCCCAACAGATTTTGAATTCTTGGCTTCCACTCACCCCTTCTCTCCTCCAGAACCTTGAGACTCTTACCATCGCATGTAACATTTCCTCGCATGACTTCGGATACATTCTTCGCCAACTCAATAGGCTTAAAACTCTTTCTCTGGAACACATTCGACGTTATTCATTCTCCAAATTTGCCACGTCAATCGAATACCATCCCCGAAATTATCATTCAGTCACTACTTTGGAGGACCTTACTGTTACTTCTGACGAGGACATATGCCTCGTATTCGACCAATTCTATTTCCCATCCCTTCTCACTCTCAATCTCACGCTCAGATATGCCACCCTTAACTCAAATTTTCATGACCTTGAAAGCTTTGATTGGGGGGCTTTGAAGAAATTTGAACTCTGGGGGGACTTGCGAGATGTCGATGAAACAAGACTTCACACACTCCTGAGTTCCCAAGCAGAGTTCCTTCCTCATCATATGGGGTATAGGCGCAGTTGGGCAACTACTCCATCTACCCACGTATAGTCAGTAGTACCTGACGTCGAAATAGCTGTTGCAGTGTATCATATTCCGTCCAAGGCTCAAATTCGGTCCGCGCGACCGACCTCCATTCGGCACTTAAGACTCAGTTGAGCAAAGTGAGACAAACGGTAAACCTATCGTGTCTTTGTGTGAGTCTGAGCTGTTGTAGGATCATGAGGGGCGATTTGCACGTGGAAGTCGGTGGGCATCAATGATTGTTGGGGTGCATGCTGCAGCCTGCGTCTTCACATGTAGAAAGGTACACGAAAGTTACCTGACACTCGAACTTATCTTGTGTATTGTATTTCGTTCTGTCACCAAGACTCCCGTTGATACACAAAAACAATTGTTCTGATTTAGGCTCAATGAGCACTTTGTTTGGTGGATCCTGCTTCTGGCGTCACTCATCGATATCAACACTACCCAATCAACCTCCGTATTCGAAGCAATTTTCAATCGCTGTACCAGCACTTGTTAGCAGATCGTCTGAGTTTACCAAGAGTTTACACTCACCATCAGAGCTCGCGATGTGTTTTAATGTGTAATCTGACACTCGAAAAAGTCCTGTTGATAAACAAAAAACATCGACAACTCTTGTTCTGATTTAGGCTCAATGAATGTCTTGTTTGGTATGGTTAAACCTTCAACTTGTTCCCAGCATCCATTAATACCGAATCGGTGTCCGTACTCAAAGCAATTTTCGATTGCACCGGCACTTGTTCACAGATCTTCTGAGTTTACATTTCCTATCGGAGCTCAAGGAGAGACTCCTAGCAGATTTTATTTTCCAACGGATTCTATTGTCTCCAGCTGTTACATTAACAATTTGAATGAGACATGTGCCAGCGGTGCCAGAGTCCAGACAAGGCAAGTATAAGGTTGCTTGTTTCCACAAGGGCGTCGAAAAGGACAAAGAAGGTCCGCTTTGTAAACATGACCTTATTAAATGCTGAATGACCTTCAGAAACTCCAACAAAGCCCATTCGCTCATTCAGAAGCACTAGACCTCATCGACGATTTTTTCTCAACAACGATACACACAACTTACACAATAGTTCGCCCATCACTTTCTTATTTCCATGCCTCGTACACCTGACCAAGTGATTGCAGATGTCTCGCATCAAGCTTCAACTTGCTATAGTCGCTGCAGCTTGCCTTGCTGTTGCATCCAGCATCGGGTTATATCGGCGTGTTTATGACGCACGTTCGTCCTCCAATCATGGAGCCGACTCTGATCAAGAATCGGAGGACAACGATTCTGACAGTAGCGAGGAGTATCCTCCAAACTCACCCTCGAAGGAATCCGAACTTGCAAATGCTGATCACTCCGAGGCAAGGTCCCAAGATGACTCGGAAAACGGTAGAAGCACTAGGACCGTCTCGAACTTACCTCGATCTTTTTCAGGAGCTCCAATAATTGATAACCAGTCTCTTCAGAACAATTCTGGTATAGAAGTTGCATTCGGTTCACTACCTCTTATGACAGGCTCAGCAACAGTAGATCAACGAGATTCCTTTGCGCGCCAAATTCAAGGTCACCACCATCGTTCATTTCAAGTTATCAATTCCGCAGCCGAGGAACAAGACCCTGTCCTCATGACAGGATCAGTACCAGTCAATCCACAACCCAGTTCCATGATGCACCCAGTCCGAGGTCGCCAATCTCTTTTCGATAGTCAGTCTCGTCAGGACGATTCTGATACAGGTGTCGAGATCAATCCATTACGTCCAATGACAGGCTCAACAGCAGCCAATCAACGAGTTTTCTATGTTGATGATCATCGCCGCTCCGTTCGTTCGGATCCACGTCAAGTTATCGACACCACAGTGGAAGAACAAGACTCTGTCTCCGCTCAACTCTCTTTTGTGGGAATCAATATGTTTGGAATGTCACTTGTCTCCAATGCCATAATTGAAGAGCGCCAAAGAACTGCAACTATCCCCTGGGTGGTGTGCAGCTCAGTTACGTGATTCGGGGAATCGAAAACCAACGTCCCCCTGCGTCCCTAAAACCGGAACGGCATCTTCTACAGACTCCTCACTCTCCTCGCTTCCTTCCTCGCAACGCCCTCGCACCCGTTCTCAGCAAGGCTCCCCGGTAAGCACTCAAGGCCTTACAGAATCTCGCTCCCTCAGGCGTGTTTGGTGAATCCTCCAGCGCCTCCTCCGGCACTTCCTCCTCCGCCTCCTCGTCCTTTCGGCCCTCCACCTCGGAAGCGTCCTCGCCTCAACCCTCGTCCTCGGGCCCCCGCCGGAACCCCCCTCAGAGGAACGGCCGGCGCGCGCCTTACGCCGGGGAAGTCAGGAATCGTGACGGGCCCCGTCGCATCCGCTGCATGGTCTGTGGCGGGGATGACCACCGTTTCAGTTCCTGCAGCCGTGAAGGGCGCATCCTCCGGCGGGTCAACAACCGCCTCGTCGATGCTGCCGGTGTCACCTTCTGCTATGGATACAATGGTCCCCAGTCTTGTCGGGTCGCAGACTGCTCCTACCGTCATGCCTGCTCCCTCTGTGGCGAGGGAGTCCACTCTGCACAGGACTGCTCTTCTTGATCTTTTCTTCCCTGTTACTACTCCGCTTAAGTACTGGCGGTGGACAGAAGTCCTGCAGGCGGCAGGCGCCTATGATCGTTTTTCTTCAGTACTGCACGGACTACAATACGGTTTTTCTTTAGGTCACTTTTCCGCGATACCTCTCCCCTTCGCTCCCTGACTTATACACGCAGGTCTTGAAGACTTTACACTATCCTGTACCTATTCCCCTCCCAATTACTATCGTACTCGTGAGCACCATGAATTCATCATTTCAAAATACAACAAGGAACGAGAATTGGGTCGAGTCTCTGAGGGCTACCCGCTGGACCTCATTGAGCGCCTCTTCAGCCATTATCGTACGGCCCCCCTGAATGTCATAGAATGCACCCCTGGCAAGTTACGCATCACTGTCGATCACTCTCACCCTCGGGGCAACCCCCTCATTCCCTCCGTAAACTCTCAGATAGACACTAAGCGTTTTCAATGTGACTGGGGCACCTTCTCTGCTTGCTGGCTTCTCATTGCGGATGCGCCACCAGGAACGCAGGTCGCCGTCTTTGACGTGGAGTCCGCCTTCCGCAATATTCCCACAGACCCTCTACAACGCCTCTTCATGGCACTCTCCATTGATGGCAGCGTGGTCCTGGATGTGCGTTTGAACTTCGGGATCTCGCCGGCCCCTGGGATATTTGGTTCTGTTGCTGACGCCATTGTCTTCATATATCGTACGCGGGGCATTGAGGCAGTCCTGAAATGGGTCGACGATTTCATATTCTTTCGTTATCTTCACCGGCGGGCTGATGGCACCGGCTTCTACAAGTATGATGAGGACCTGATCTGGTCCACCGCCGAGGAACTGGGTTGGCCGTGGGCCCCCGAGAAATTTGTTCCATTTGCAGACAAATTCACCTACATTGGCTTCGAATGGTCCCTGGCGGACAAGACTGTTTCCCTGCCTACGACAAAGCGCGATAAATACCTGACCAAACTCGAGCCGTGGCAGCTGGGCGCCTTCATCAGCTTACTTGGCGCCGAGTCCCTCATCGGCACTCTAAACCACGTCACCCTGGTCGTTCCCACAGGTCGCTCTCACCTCCCCTCGCTGTATCGGTTCCGTTCGGCGTTTCCACCAGATAGCCCCCCTTGGGTCAAGCATCGTGTCACACCGGCAGTCTATGAAGAGATAACGTGGTGGCGTCAGACATTATCCCAGCCCTGCATTCTCCCCATCATTTGCCCTCCCGATCCAATGGATCTCACTGTGCACGTCGACGCCTCAACCTCGTGGGGAATCGGTTTTGTCCTGAACAGGAAATGGCTAGCCTGGGAGCTACTACCTGGATGGAAATCCGACGACCATGACATCGGATGGGCGGAGATGGTTGCCATTGACCTCGCGGTTCGCACTCTCATTACTGCGAAATACCACGACTGTCACATCGTCCTTCGATCTGACAATGCCGGCTGCGTGCATGCTCTCACTGCTGGTCGTTCACGCAACCCGGCCTCAAATTACATCCTACGCGCGATTGTCTCCAACTTCCAGCAACATTCCTTGTGGATCACCGTGTCCTGGATTCCGACGGCAGATAATCTGGCTGATGGCCCTTCACGGGGGACCTTCCCCTCTCGTCGACTGCTTTATCCTTTCCCTCCTGCGATCCCTGCATATCTCAAACCCTACGTCTCTCCCAGCATTACACACAACACTCTACCTCCTTGATAAGAGGGATGGCTCTATGTACATGGCGCTAGTCCTCCATTCCGACTCCATTTGTACTCCCCCCCCCTGATTCTTTACATACACCGATAGGTTTTACATACACATTCTGTAGATTTGTGTCGGCAACGCCACATTAGTGCAGGCTACGCCTCAATGAGCCAGTATCGTCAACGTAGTAAGTCGCGAGGCAAAACTCAAGTTGCAGGGTAAGGCCGAGAGGGGAATCGAACCCACGTTTCATTGGCCTTGACGCGACCATTAGCCACCAGGTGGGCTGTAACCCCATTTCTCCCATCAGCCATCAGACAGGATACACATACTTCCATCACATCCTGCCATCACCAGAACAATGTTCAACAACACTCTATCCGAACTTATATACACCTTGGCCAATCAACACTTGGACGGGTTCATACATTCTACACCAACACCAGATGACTCCCTCGGACAGAGGTTTATTCCCCCGCCATTGGTCTCTTACTCGCTGCCTGCCCCACTAGCTCCTACCCCACCTCCACTACAGATGGCACACGTCGCCACCAGGGAATCAATCCAGGGTAGGCGACGCGCACGATGATCCCAGAACCAACCCTACGTCCAACCTCCGATCCATATCCCTCACTCCGATCGCGTCGACTCAGTCATTGGTAAGGCATGGAAGTGCTCCACAGCAGGAAAACACTCTCTAGCAATCCGGCAATTCCTTGCATTCTGTACAGACAATAACGTCCCATTGCACCTCATTTTCCCGACTCCCGAGTACCTCTTATGTGACTTTGCGGCTTCGTTTGCAGGAAAGGTGGCCGGGAAAACAGTGGCGGCCAAGTGCGACGGCATACGCGCCTGGCACATACAGAACGGTTACCCCTACCTGGGTGGTGTGCAGCTCAGTTACGTGATTCGGGGAATCAAAAACCAACGTCCCCCTGCATCCCTAAAACCGGAACGGCCCCCCATCACACGAGATATGCTGCTCGTATTGGAGAACAAAGTGGACTTGACGAGCCCCTTTGATACCTGTGTCTACTTCACTGCCGTGACTTGTTTCTGGGGTCAAATACGTCTGGGAGAATTCCTGCCCAAAGGTGAACGGTCTTACGACCCGTCACTCTTCCCTTCCTGGACCAACTTGCAACCCGCAGCATCGTCTTGCGGCTCTTGTGTCCTCCATTTACCGAATACAAAGATGGGTGGAATCAGAGGCGAGGACGTCATCATTACACGTCAACTTGTTGCCGACCCCATCGCCGCACTCGAGCGCCACTTCGTCTTGAACCACCCTGGTCACGATAGCACATTAGCATCATACACTAACGCGCGCGGGTCATTTGTTCCCCTCACACAACAGAAGTTCATTGTGCGACTGAACTTGATGCTGGAATCTCATGACTTCCCGATCATTTCCGGCCACTGCCTTCGCATTGGAGGTACCACGCATCTATTGGGTTCCCCCCAACATAGTCAAGATCCTTGGTCGCTGGACTTCCAATGCGTTTCTCCGCTACTGGCGATCGCTGGAACTGATTGCTCCACTCTACGTGGAGCTCCTCACCCCGATCTTGAAGGATTCAGGTCTTCTCCGCCTCCCACTTCCTAGGGGGTTATCGGCTTCCTGATGCACAGGCTTACTTCGTCCTGGGTCTCCTATTCGCCGATTTTGCAACCCCTGAGTTAGCGTTTGATACACGGCTCTACGCCCATCATGACATGTGTGTATTGTTAGTAGACTACAATACATCCTGCCTTTCCTTTGAACCGGACAGCGACAAGCGCGAAATGAAAGGCGTGGCAGGAGGACTACCTCTGCTCGTCCTCCGCTTGTCGAAGATATTCCTGAACGGGAGGAGGAACTCGACTACGGCGAGGATTACGACGAAGATCTCCAGCCTGGAACAGCCCTCAATGGAGCATCGGGGGACACGTCACGCATCCCCAATGCGATTACTCTGGGGTCCTCGGCTCCGACCGGATCTCTGGAGGCCCCTAGGGTCCCGCGGCTCCAGGTTACCACCGCGGTCCTGACTCGCTCCCAGGCCGAATCTGCCTCCGCAATACGCCAAACCGCCGCCACCCCCTTCAGCCCAGCGCGCGTCCCCCGCACCCCTGCTCGGCCTCCTGCTAGACAGCGCTCGTCTTTGACTCCTCAGACCCATCACGCCTCACCTGCTTCGCGTGGCTTGTCCCCGATGCCAGCGGCGGAGGCTGCCGAGCGCCACGCAGGCAAGCGTGCTCAGCGCCAGGTAACCCTCCAGGAAGCTGACGACTTCATACGGAACGCGCGCAGTGGTCTTGCACCCATCTCCTCCAACCTCCCTCCTTCTGCACCTCTGGCAGAGGTTATTTCCATCCCCCGCTCGGCCCTCCTGGGCCTGCTTCAACGATTTGGCGCTGATGTCGCCCTCCACATCCCACAGGCCCAGGGACTCACGTCCTGTGCGCCACCTCCTCCCCCCTCCGGGCCTTCTGCAGACTCCCTGCATCCACAAGGTATTTGACCTTGCCTTCTTCCAGCGTTTTTTTTTTTGAGCGCTCATTTCTTCTTCTGCAGCTCCATCTGCGCTCCCTCTCCCGGCCACGTCCGTGGCCTTTCCCTCCCAACCTCTGCCGTCATTCCAACCTCTGCCATCATTCCGCGTGGCACCTCAACCCTCCACTGTGGACCCCCTCCCTGCCCTGGCCCCTCAATCCTCTTCTGCACATCCCGCCCCCCACTGTGCTACCCCACTCTGCATTCCAGTCTCATACGGCTCCTCGTCAGATTGCCCTCGGCGCCCCGCTCCAGCCGGGTGTCTCGATCCTGAACCCTTCATTGGCTCGCACCTTGCTGGGTGCGCCACCCCTCATCGCCACTCCACTGGACCCAAACGTCCTCCCCATCCCACTCCGGATCCAATGGGTTTTCAATGCCGGCTGGTCAGGCTACGTTCCTCTGGATGTCCTGACTAATGCGGCCTGTCACCGTGCCATGTCTGTGCCTAGCCGGCACGGCGACTCCACCCTCTCCCTCTCCACCTCTGGCGAACTCCAGCTCTCAGTGATGAAGTTCGACCTCACCAAGGAGAAGGACATTTCACCAGTGGATTTCATCCAGGCTGCTTCCACCCTGGTCTCGGTCATCCGTCGGTGCCTGAGAGCAGGAGCTGAGGCGCAGATCGGGGGGCCGACGGCTCATGCAATCGCCGATGCCTTCGCCAAGCACTACCTTCGCATACAGCAGCGCCCAGATTTCACTGAGAACTTCCGCGCGTACCTGGCTTATGACATGTACATCCGTCACAGGTACCTGCAGGACAACGGTAACCTGCGGGTTGAGGACTGGCATGAGAGGGTATTTGACAAGAAACTGCAACTCCTGCAGTCCGATAACATCCGGCAGCTCACAGGTCAGCCCTGCAACTATCCTCCAAGCTCTCAATTATGAGAGAGGAGATGCATTCACAATTTTCACCGTCTACGGCCCTACTCTTCCCTGGACATCGGACAATCTATTGATACTTCTTCAGAGATTAGTCACTCTCTGGACCCACGACCATTACAAACAATGCCAGAAATTATCCGTTGATCTTCCAACTGATGAACTGCTTCTAACGCCAGGATTATTATTATCAAACACTCCGCTGACACCACTCCTGCCTCAGCAACTCGAAGCTGTTGCCTGGAAAGGGCATCACCATCAATTTGGCCTGTTTTTCTCTCCACAACTTCCACATTCTATCAGGACCCTTGTCTTGCGATGTAAATTGTCCCTCAATGACTGTGAACGTCTACTCTATTGGGGAAGGAGCTCTCTACGCAGATTTGATGTTCACTACATAGGGGGGGATATTGAAGATACTCTCTCAGGCCGCATATCAGAATTGTGTCCGAACATGGATCACTTGGAATCTATCAGTATTGTTGCAAATTGTGACGTCTTCCGCTTGTTCGAGTACTTCAAATACCCAAGTCTCCGGGAGCTGCACATTACAAACTCTAGACCGATGTATCAGATAAATCCATCTGAGGTCAAGAGGTACTTTCTCAATGTGCCTCGCAGCAAGCTCACAAGCACATGCCTGCATTGCGCTATTCGGACAAATGAAGAAAGAGATTGGCTTGATGAAGGTCGCGGCAATTATGATGTTGGGTATCACATAAATGAGCAGATCAATATGATCATTCTTGATCCTCTTCCAGGTCTATCTAACACTTTCTAATTGTCATGCTGACTAAACATGTACTTCAAATTGATCTGTCTCATATGAACTTGATATTGACCAATGTTTGTGCTGCCTTAGTCGTTTCCTTATTGTCACTCCTCGTTAGGCGGAAACCGGACGTTAGAGGGGTTGACTGATGAAGTCTGCCCCCGATCCGGGTGAGATTGTATTCGGTTGAGAATGTGTCGCTAGTACATACAACAAGTACTAGGGTATGGGAGGGAGGGCTGCTCAAAAGACGGCGCAAGCCCTGCGTGACTAAGAGTAGATCTCTGTCAATGACTAGAACTACTGAGATAGAGTTATCGTTTCTGTACCTGAGAGGAGAATCGCTGTCACAAGGAAAGTCTTTCAGGACTTCACCTGTCCAGGATATCCTCTCAGGTCACATGATCATCACTTCAGGCCGCCGCATTGGCCTTGTGCAAACCAACGTTTGAACTTGACCAATGTTCGTGCTGCCTTAGTCGTTTCCTTATCGTCACTCCTCGTTAGGCGGAAACCGGACGTTAGAGGGGTTGACTGATGAAGTCTGCCCCCGATCCGGGTGAGATTGTATTCGGTTGAGAATGTGTTGCTATAAAGGGCCTAAAAGAGGAGATATTGGGTGGTTTGGGAGAGGGAGGGTCGCGATGAACATTTGTATATATGTTGATGTAGTCGCAATTGAGATATGAATCAAGGAAAGTTAAGTTGACAAAGAAGTGTCCACTTAGTTCGTGTATGTAATGGCACTGGGGGAATGGTGGAATGTCCGACTCATGTCTCGTGTATTGAGGGCATGGGAATGATGATTTGTAAATAGAAAGCACTGGGAAAAGAGGAAGAAAATGTCGTAGATAAAGTTAATGATATAACAATGAAGAAGGGAAAGGGGACAGTGTCCACTCGTCATGTATGTGAGGGCACCCTTGGGCAGACATGTGTATGAGAGCAGCAGAACTTGGTCACAGTTCATTTCAGGAGTTGCGTTGGCCAAACATGACGGCGTGAATTAAAACAGGGTGTTTGTGGACATATCTTTGCCAGGTGTCCGATTTCCATCTCCCCGCTGCCTGGATCATGTGAGGTGGCCATCCTTCCTCTGCAAGGAAAGTTGCCCCACCTGCTTGCATTGACTGACCTGCTATGTTCTTAGGGAAGAACTTACGCAACCTTCATATGAAGAAAGAACGCGTAGGTACTTCCCCTGTGCTCGTAAGCCATAATTCTCTGGACATGGGGAAAAGTTGTGCTCGAGATGATAGGTACGTTGTGAACTGGTGCCATGGATTGGTGTGGTGGTTGATATGTTTGATTATAACTTTGTTGCCTTCAAAGAAGGGGTCGGCCTTGTGTGCGGGAAGTAGGAACTCAAATTCGTCATCGTTGTGGCGCACCGTCCAAATCTTGGCGAGCTTGCGATCATCAAACAAGTCATCATCATCTGGACGGGCCATTTTGCCAAGGCGTAGAAGACCGTAGAAGCCTGTCGTAATCATTGCCACAAACAGCCTATCGTCATGTGACTGGCTGTGAGCATAGTGATCAATAACTTTGGAGAGGTCATCTCTCATCAGAGCTTCCTTACGATTTGGTGCCACACCTCGAAGCTTCATACAGCCTGCAAGGGTGTTCTTGACTAATGAAGAATGTCTCTCCTTTTGCACCTCGGGAAAGTAAGGTTCCAGTTGAGACGAGATGCCAGACAGATATGTGCCTACGGATGCTGGTCAAATGTGGTGGGACATGTAAGTTGTGAAAAGGGAAAGGGTGTCTGCTGTGGGTTGCACGGGGAGGTCGTGAATGCGCACAAAGTTTGAATAGGAATTTAGTGCCGGCGATCGCGGCACCAAGAGCAATAGAGTGTTCTCTCACCAGATGCTCTCTGGACCAGGCCTCCCGGACAGGTTGCCTGGACCTCACTCCTGATGTAATCATAACTTGGCTGCCCCCAGCA